>WUQG02027975.1:0-11144 GCA_011317285.2 Androctonus mauritanicus
TCCAAAACTTCCTGGCTCCATGGCTCCGGGCTCCGACTCCAGCTCCAGCTCCTCAGCCCTGTTTATATCAAATGTATTTCTAAACATCTTAACATTACAGTCTTATTTTTCAGACTATTAAACATAAAAATTTTATTTTATAAAAAATTTTTTTTATCGTTGAAATGTAACACCAAGTGTAACACTGTGCCGACTTCTAACCTTTATTGTCGGATAAATAGAGAGACGGAATTGTAGGCCGGCCGGAGAAGTACGTGGTATGCGCGTCATCTAACCTTTGACCTGGCTGAGGGACTGCCTGGGGTTTGACACCCGATCTATCCGCTCTCTGTCCGACCGGACATTCTTCCTGTAGCTTCGTCCTGTACATTCCTGTAGAAGTGTACTTATGTGTTTAATAAAGTTCTGTTAAAAACCTAACAGTTGGCGACGAGGATTCCAAAACAAAGACAGAAAAGAAAGAAAAATCTACGGACAAGAAAAAAGATAAAAATGACGGAAAATCAAGCGATGCACACGGTGATTGGTACAGTTGGCAATGTATCGAAATTTACACCTGGATCAAGTGAGTCGTGGGAAATCTACAAAGAACAGGTAGAGTACTATTTTATTGCTAACGAAATTACAGATGAATAACTCAAAAAAAGCAATCCTGTATACGACTTGTGGGAAATCAACTTATGCGACGTTGAGGGCGTTGGCCACATCTCGCCAAGTAAGTGAAATCACTTATGACGAAGCGATCAAGTTATTATCGAACCATTTCAACCCACGTCCAAGCAAATTCGTACAAAGATTAAAATTTAATCGTCGAGACCAGAAAACTGATGAATCGTTGGCCGAATATTTAGCCGAATTACGCAAATTAAGTGAACATTGTCAATTTGCGGATTTAGAAGAAATGCTTCTAGATAGATTAATATGTGGAATGCGTGATCAGAGATTGCAAGAAAGATTGTTAGCAGATTCGCAGCTAACCTTCAAGAAAGTGTATGAGGCAGCAATGGCTGATGAATCAGCAAGAAAAAATGTATCGGAAATGAAATCAAGCCAACAATCAGTGCATCGAGTCGAAGAAAATTATAAAGAAAAATATAATAAGCAAGACAAATACAAGGACTGTTTCCGTTGTGGAAAACATCATCGGTCATCGGAATGTTCTCATAGGAAATCAATCTGTCGTTTTTGTAGAAAAGAAGGCCATTTGGAAAAGATGTGCTTCACTAAGAAAAGATTAGGGGACCGAGAAGTACTTGTAACAAACAGGAAGACATCGAACGTGAGGTCAATGGGAAGACATTCAAAACAATGTCATCGAACTGAAGCGACGACTGAAACAAAAACAAATACTGAATATTTGTTTCAAACATATTCCAATCAGTCAATAAGCGCTTATAAGGAAACAATTCTTTTGGATGGAAAACCTGTAGAAATGGAACTAGATTCTGGAGCTGCACATTCTATCATTGGATCCAAAACATTTAAGATGTTGTGGCCTACAGGAAAACACCTCAGTCCGACAAATGTCATTTTACAGACATGGACTAAAGAGAATCTAGGCAATCAAGGACAGATCGAAGTTCAGGTGGAATGGAAAGGACGGGTAGCAAACTTACCCTTATTGGTTATGGAGGGCGAAGGACCGAGTTTGGTGGGAAGAAACTGGTTCCCGACGTTAGGAATAGAATTGACTGATAATCTTCAGTTGCGAGAGAAAGCAATACCTAAGGAGGTGCAACAGTTGTTGAATTGTTTTAAGAATGTGCCCGGAATGTACAAAGGACCAGCTGTTCACATAACATTAAAGGAAGAAGCGTCACCCATTTTCAGAAGACACCGGCCAGTAGCATTCGCATTACGAGACAAAGTGGAGAAAGCAATTGACGAATTAGTACGCGAGAATATATTGGAACCAATATTACAATCAGAATGGGCTACCCCAGTGGTTCCAGTTCTAAAAAAGAATGGGAAATTGCGATTGTGTGGAGATTATAAATGTACTGTAAACACAATGATAAAAGCGGAAATATATCCGCTTCCCACCATAAATGAAGTATTGGCAAAACTTGCGGGAGGTCGTTGGTTTTCAAAAATAGACTTGGATAAACCTTATTTACAAGTTCCAGTGGACGAGGAATCAGCTAATATTCTAACGTTGAATACAATTAAAGGACTCTTTAAGGTAAAAAGACTGGCTTTTGGAGTGACATCGGCTCCTGCTTCGTTCCAAAGGATTATGGAAACCGTAGTAGTAGGAATTCCAGGAGTAGTCGTATACCTAGACGATGTATTAATAACAGGTGCCACATTAGAACAACACTGGCAACGAACCCAAGTTTTAAAAAAGTTACTAGAGGCCAGATTATTCATAAATATTGCAAAATGTGAATTTGCATTGAAGTCAGTACAATATCTAGGTTTCAGACTAAATGAATATGGGGTACATCAAACAGAAGAAAAGGTATGGGCTATTAAGGAAGCAGCAATACCGAAAAACCGAAATGAATTAGAAGCATTCCTAGGATTGGTCAATTTCTATGATCGTTTCCTACCGGAGAAAGAGACTGTGCTGGCCCCCTCTATAAATTATTGAAACACAAAACAGTTTGGAAATGGGGTAGTCAACATCAAAAGGCTTTCCAAGCAGTAAAAGACTTGCTGGCATCGAACCGCATACTCACTCATTATAACATTGAGTTGCCACTAATTTTAGCTTGTGACGAATCTGCTCATGGATTGGGAGCATTGCTGTCTCACTGGATGTCCGATGGTTCAGAAGCACCGATTGCTTTTGGTTCCAGAACTCTGCATCCAAATGAGCGAAATTATGCTCAAATTGACAAAGAAGCATTGGCAATCATGTTCGGCATAAAAAAATTCCATCAATACATTTGCGGTCATCATGTGACTATAGTGACAGATCATTTGTCCTTTACTAGGATTTCTACAAAATGGAAAACCAATTTCGGAAACCATATCACCAAGGATGCTCTGCTGGACATTGATGTTGGGGATATATGACTACAGTTTGGTTTGCAAACTTGAGAAAAAACATAAAAATGATGGAAAATCAAGTGATGCACACAGTGATTGGTACATTTGGCAATGTATTGGAATTTACACCTGGATCAAGTGAGTCGTGGGAAATCTACAAAGAACAGGTAGAGTACTACTTTATTGCTAACGAAATTACAGATGAAGCACGCAAGAAAGCGATCCTATATACGGCTTGTGGGAAATCAACTTATGCGACATTGAGGGCATTGGCCACACCTCGCCAAGTAAGTGAAATCACTTATGATGAAGCAGTCAAGTTATTATCGAACCATTTCAACCCACGTCCAAGCAAATTTGTACAAAGATTAAAATTTAATCGTCAAGACCAGAAAACTGATGAATCGTTGGCCAAATACTTAGCTGAATTACGCAAATTAAATGAGCATTGTCAGTTTGTGGATTTAGAAGAAATGCTTCTCGATAGATTAATATGCGGAATGCATGATCAGAGATTGCAAGAAAGATTGTTAGCAGATACTCAACTAATCTTCAAGAAAGTGTATGATGCAGCAATGGCTGATGAATCAGCAAGAAAAAATGTATTGGAAATGAAATCAAGCCAACAATTGGTGCATCGAGTCGAAGAAAATTATAAAGAAAAATATAATAAGCAAGACAAATACAAGGATTGTTTCTGTTGTGGAAAACATCATCGGTCGTCAAAATGTTCTCATAAGAAATCAATCTGTCATTTTTGTAGAAAAGGCCATTTAGAAAAGATGTGCTTCACAAAAAAAAGATTAGAGGCCGGAGAAGTACATGGTATGCGTGTCATCTAACCTTTGATCTGGCTGAGGGATTATCTGGGGGTGACACCCAATCTATCCGCTCTCTGTCCGACCAGACATTCTTCTTGTAGCTTTCGTCCTGTACATTCCTGTAGAAGTGTGCTTATGTGTTTAATCAAGTTCTGTTAAAAACCTAACAGTTGGCAACGAGGATTCCAAAAACAAAATAGAAAAGAAAGAAGAATCTATGAACAAGAAAAAATCTAACATGAAATGATTCACCATCATTTAATAATTTTGATTTGGATTAATTTTACCCAAAATTGTTATTGTTGCAAATATGAAAATACTTTCCAGAATTGGAGGACCACTTCTAGTCAAATTTGCAGCCTGATGGATGCTGTTCATGTCTTTCTTGACATCAACATTTAGATTCATAATCTTAATTCACTGCTTTATCTTAGTATAATGAAAGTCTATGTATAATTAAAACAGCACTAATTAGCAGTGATGATGCAAAAGCATTGAAAATGTTTGCTTTGAAATAAAAAATTTTGTTAAATTAATGACTTCTGATTAGTGCTGTTTTAATTATACATAGACTTTCATCAATGTTTAGTTTTTTCCAGCATCCTTCAAATAATTATTCAATGAATTTGTTATATTCATAGACTAAGTGCAAATATTATTTGATTTTAAAAATCAACATATAAAAGCTTAATTTATAATTATATAAATTAACTGAAATATTTATCATAAACAAAAATATGTTGTTGGAATATTTCATAATGGAAAAGATATTTTTAATATTAAATTGTGATTTATGAGGTATTATATTTTTGGAAAATTCTTATTTACTTTTCTACTGTTTCAGACTTTGAATTTGTTTCATCACTTCTATTTTTTCATTGTGAATGCTTTTTCAAGCATTGTTTTATTGATGAATTTCAGATCACAAGGATTATCTTTTAATGGAAAGGTGGGCTTTAATTAGTTCAATTAATGTTTTTTTTTCCTTCCTTATAATAATTTTGGATGGAATGCAGGAATGTTCAAACATGCCATTTTACTGACATCATATGCGAAATCACTGGTTAGTTAAGAAATTCAATTTCTTAGAGCAAAAAGTATTTGATATAACAGCTTCATTAGTCTTGATTTTCTGAAATTCATTCTCTGCAGTGGCTTAATGAGATTGCAATCTGAAGTGCAAGTCATCGTTTTGTGAAACTTTTTCTATAATTGGGTCTAATTTTCTAAGTTATGTATTATTAATCTGACAATTTTACTTGAGAAAAGTATTCAATAGGACACTGACTGCCCAATTTGAAGCTTCAAATTAATTAATAGAAGAACTAGAGCAGTTTAAAAATTGCAAATATTGATCAAAAGCATCATTTTTCTTCTCTGCAGATGTCTCTATAGGTTATATCATTCAATCAATATCAATCAAATTTGGGATAATATAGGTATTTCTTAAATTATTTGAAGTACCCTGAAAATTTAGCACAGTTGGATCAAAATAAACAGGAGAAATGAGGACCTGTTTTCCGTAAACACTTTTTGAATTTTTTTATTTAGAATATAAACATATCTGAGTTCAATTAAAATCATCTGAAAATTTTGGTCAATTAGGCTGAAATTAAAGAGGTATAGAAAAGATATTCTTTTCTCTAAAAAGGTTTATAGCTCACATCTTTCAACCAGTTTCAACTAAATCTAGAATGTAAATGTTCCTTATGTTGTTTAAGATTTTTTGAAAAATGTTGCCCACTGGGGCTGAAATAAAGGAAGATTCTTTAATTGTGAATTGTGATTCAGATGTTTTTGCTTAATCAAATCAAATTTGATGTGTGTTGTTGTTGTTGTTTTTATTAAATGTTTCATAAAAATTTCAATTTAGTTTGATTTAAAAGTAGAATGTCTTTTTCAGGAAATGATTTTCAGCTAAAAAAATAAATGCTATCAATCAAAAAAATCCAGTATGTAAAAAAGAGTCCAGTACAGTATTAAGAAATTAGATGTGGCTATTTTGGTTAGCATTGTTTTATTTTCTTAAGTCATTAACCAAATAACTACATCTAAATTGTAACAAATATTCTAACTTCTTAGTAATTCTAATTGTACTTTGTTCTGTTCTTACATATTATATGTTCTTGATTGGATACATACTGTGTTTCCCCGAAAATAAGACCTAATCAAAAAATAAGCCCTAGCATGATTTTTCAGGGTACTCCTAATATAAGCCCTGGTTAAGATCGTCAGCCACATGGGCTCCTTATTGCCGAATAATCAAGTGCATATGCAACAGACATGCACGTTTGAAACAAAAGACATTATTTGCAACAAATTAGAATCTTCGGTATTCAATATGTCACATTAATAATGGATGTTTAGCACTTGATTTAATAATAATTTTAAAGGATAATAAATTTTGATATTCAGATAAAATGAATGCAAAAAGAAAAAGCTATTCTGTCAAGTACAAGAAAGGAATTATGGAAGAGTCCAAGGATAAAAATCTTACTGCTTTCTGCAAAGAGAAGTTGGATCTATGAATGGTTTGAAAATGGTATCAGAGTACAATAACCTCAGTCAACAGGTCGACGAGAGAAATGCCAAGAAGCATAAGTGTGGATCAGGTTGGCAACCATTATTTCCTGAATTGGAACACATCTGTGAATGGATTGCTGACAGAAGAGCAAAGTGTTTTGTTGTTTGGAGGGCTGATATTCAAGCATTTGCACTTGCAAGGGCACCACAGCTAGACATATCGCCAGACAAATTCAAAGCATCACAACACTGGGTGGATGGCTTCCTTCAGTGATATGAACTGTCTCTAAGATGATCAGCAATACTGTTCAAATTGGAAGATACTGAAGTGATTAAATGTGCACGTGCATTCAAGTGTTTCGTCAATGGCATTGATTTCTCTAAGTACCAACTCTTGAACATGATTGCTATGGATGAAACTGCAGTGTTTATGGGTCAAGGGTCTCAAACTACCATTGATCAGAGGGTTGCTTCTGCGATATACATTCCCTCCACTGGTTATGAAAGTGCACGCATTAAATACATTTTGGTAATTTGTCTCGATGGAAAGAAAACCCCTCTTCTAATCATCTCTAAGGACAAGAAAGAAGAAATCGAACATGTTTCAGGTATTTGTTCTTGAGACTGGAAAAGCTTAGTGCACACAAGCAGCAATAAGAAAGTGGGTCAATTGATTTCTACCACTTGTTTTGTGAGGTTGCCAAAGAGGTATGCTAGTGTGAGATTCTGCCAGCATTAACCACAAAGAACTTCCTTGCAGAAAGAAGAATTAATCAAATAATGATTCCTGCAGAAATGACTGGATATCTCCAAACTCTTGATATTGCAATAAACAAGCCATTTAAAGACTAATGTATGGAAATCAATGACTACTTTGAAAATAGAATGGAGAGAAATCAACAAGGAAACTTTGTAAAGCCTAAGCTACAAGAAGTCATTACTTGGGTGAAGAAAGCATGGGATAAAATAATGGACAGGTCTGTTGGCAATGCCCTACAAGCAGGTTACATGGACAAGAAGAGCTCATTTGAGGAGAGCTCTTTTGCTCAACATGAGAGGCTAGGGCCAATGGTCTTAGAGGAAATAGTCACAAAAAATTCAAGTCGGAATTCGTGATTTGGAGCTTTATGATGATGATCCAGAAGAAGATGACATGACTGTATTAGAATAAATGATTTTGTTCATTTTGAACGTTTCTTGAACTTGAATAAATGTATTTCTTGAACATGAACAAATGTTATTGTGCATGAAAAATAAGATATCCTCTGAAAATAAGCCTTAGTGTGTTTTTTGCAGCAAAAATTAATATAAGACTGGGTTTTATTTTTGGGAAAACAGTATAAAAACTGTAAATAATTGCATATTGGAATTCTTTACAAAAAATGTTAGTTTTATATGAAAAATGTTAACTATTCATGTAATCAATTAAAAAGATATCTAATATTTTATTAAAATGCATAGCGTTTTGCCTTTTTTTATAAGTTTATTATAATTCCCTACATTTCAATTCCTCTATGTACAAGTAGACCTTGATTTATGACAAGGTTTCATTCCAACGTCTCCATAGTAAGTTGATTCTGACGTAAGTTAAGAAGTTTAATTTTTGATTTGTTTGATTTCTGTTTTAATATTTTCATTAATTAGATTTCTATTTAACTTAAAATGGTTAAACTTAAAGCTTTCCTTGCTTTCTTTTTTACATTGGAATTTTCATCAGTAATATTATTTTTTTTACTGGACCTGAGAGTTACAACAAGATGCAAAATTGTAATGAGAAAAATGAACACTTCGACTGTTAATTAGCAACTAATGTGCTAAAGGCTGTGATAAGTTAGAAGTGAATGAATTACACTAGTGGTTATTGCATATTGTTGAAAGACTTTGCTTGATGACTAACAGCAATGCTACAATGCATACATATACAGCAATGTGATATATGTATGTATATGCAGGCAGAAAAGTTAAATTAGAGAATTTTTAATGATAATTTTTGGCCATTGTAAGTTGAAGACTACCTGTAATATGTAGATATTTTCCAGTTTATGCAAATAATTGGGAGTAAAGTTTTTACATGATCTGAATTTTATATAAATCAGTTTTTTATAAAATTATAAATCAAAAACTTCTAGAACTAAGTGGACTTTTGTGATTTTATCTACATGATATGGCACCATATTGTTTCCTGATTGCTTTGATATATTCATGGAAATATATACAGTAGTATGATACTTAAAATAAAGAAACAATGTACAAAGCATAAATAAATCAAGTAAAAATGAATTTTTAAATGTAACAACACTTGTAAATTAAAAATAATCTATGACCTATTTCAAAAAACTAGAAAATATTTTACATAAAGTCAAAATTTACTGAAATCTCATCTATATAAACAAGGTTATATCTGTATATGCTAAATATTTAATAAATCTATAATATAAAACAATGCATTTTGAATAAAAAATTTAGGTATTCGTAAATCTCTCTATGAATGTTCTGTATCTCTCTTTTCTATTCTTAAACCATTGATTCCTAAACATAGCTCAATAGGCCGGTGCCACAAGATTTTCAGCAATCTGTAACAGAAGAATGAGTTAATTTTTCATGAAAACAATTTAGCTTTATGAAAAATTCGTTTGCTTTTCTGCTTTTTGTATTAATAATTATAATTTTTATAACACTGAAAATACAGGTAGTCTTCAGTGTGACTGAGTTCAGTTCCAAACTTTAAGAGTAAGTTGAAGTGATTGAAAGTCAGAAATGCCAAATATTTACGAATTATCCATTATCAATATTTATTATGACTTACCACTTATTGTAATAAACTATTGTGCTTGGAGATCAGTGTGCACCATATATTGATTTTTCAGATTATTTTGCTCATATTCTTTGATAATGTGGAGGTTTCTGATCCCTAAATATGACAATTATGCCTATTCATTCTCTTTAAAATGCAGCCTCATCACTATAGATTACCTTATCCAAGAATTTATATTTATTCAAGAGATTGAGCATATCTATGATGAATGTCTGACAAATGGGTTTATTGCCATATTTCAATTCCTGTATAATTTTTCACTTTATATACAATAAAGTTTAACTTCTTCAAAATCACTTTGTGAACTGTAGATTTAGGCATTATGAATTTTGTGTCAGATGGACTTGCTGGAACTTTGCAGGAACATTTCCTGTTACTGCGTCAACTTTTTCTTCAGACACATTAGGTCTAGATGTTTCTTTTTGATACAGAATGTTTTTAGTTTCTTGGAACTGTTTCACCCATTGTTTAATTGATTATGCAGTTGGAAGATCTTTGTTAAATTCAGATCTAAAATATGTCTGGATAGTTATAGGTGACTTTGTTTTGTATAATCACAACATACACATTAGTGTGTTTTTTTTTCCTTTGAGTTTCTTAATCAGATGAATAAATTATGAACTGGAAAGCTTATATTTGAAGTCTTGTAAAATTAAATATTCAAAATATTTTATAGTAACATTTATCAAGCACTCACTTGTCAGTGTATAATTTTTACTATTTTGATCTTTCTAAAGTTAAAACAAATAAGAAACTCCAGTTTTGTTTTTCATATTATATAAGCCATTTCACAACCTATGTGTTTTACATTTTTCATAATTTTCATGAATCAGATTTTATGTAAGTTGGAAAAATAATTTTTTAGCAAAAATTCTGAATTAAAAACTCCCAAGGCTAAGTGATTACAATGATTGTGCCTATACAACATTATGATGACATATCATTTTCAATCAAGGAACAATAATTGCTGCATGAATTGATATCATAATAGTGATATGGTACTTAAAATCAAAGACACAAACATAAATCAAGTAACATGAACTCAAATGTTGTAAACATGTTTGAACTTACAAATATAATAGCTATATATGTTATATAAGTTAAATCCTTGAAAATTACATAAAGTATTTTCTATAATTTTTAAAGTCAAATTTATGCAAGAGAGGAAGGGCTATAAAATGCAATAGTTTGTTTTAATAATTATAATGAAAAAAATAAATTAACAACAAATGGTTAATAACTTCTAATCATCATTTTTGCATTTGAAATAAAGGGAGGTTTCTTCCATTATTAATTTTGTAAGAAGTTACATGTCTAAATATTATTTTTGCATTTTAATTGTAATTTTTATAAATATTGAAAAAATTTTTATATTATCAATAATATTTTAATATAGTGATAATTTATTATTTTCATTAGGAAAATTACAAATATTTTTTTCTTTAAGATGATAAAATTTTATCTTTAATCAAATGTTAAATTATACAAACTTTCTTGTGTCAAAAATGAAAACCATTTGTTCTAATTTGTAATGGGATGTGATTTCCAATAGACACATTTGAAAATTTAACTTCCAATTATGGTAATTACAAAACTCAGCAAATTTTAAAATTTGTTACAATAATGCTGAATAAACACTACATCCCTCACAACAAGAAAAATTTCTGAACACAAGCCATCTGTTCAATACATGGTGTAAATACAGAAAATACTAGATGAAAGCATAATGGAAAAACTTAAAAACAAATACAGTTAGGATAAAAAAAATTTTTGAAAATTTTAAATTGTTTATTATTTTATTATTTTTAATATATATACCGTGAGTTTTTTTGAAACCGAACACTTTGATTTTTGGCATCGAGCCAATTCTGATAGATCTATCATGTCAGGAATCACTGGCTACGAAAAAACAACTATGTTCAAATGCATGGCCATTCGAACAACTATGTTCGAACGGCCATGTGTTTGAACATTGCAACATTGTTTGAACA
>WUQG02027986.1:0-30619 GCA_011317285.2 Androctonus mauritanicus
AATGCTCGAAAAGAACTAAATGATCTAAATTTTCAAATAAAAATGCTCGAAAAGAACTAAATGATCTAAATTTTCAACTAAAAATGCTCGAAAACAACTAAATGATCTAAATTTTCAACTAAAAATGCTCGAAAAGAACTAAATGATCTAAATTTTCAACTAAAAGTTTTTAGCTCGAAAAGAACTAAATGATCTAAATTTTCAACTAAAAATGCTCGAAAAGAAATACATGATCTAAGTTTTCAACTAAAATTGTTGTATATTAACTACATGATCTAACGCCAAACTTCTAAAAAGTACTAAATGCTCTAACGCTGAACTAAATATTTTAAAAAAAGTATATTTTCTCACGCCGAACCAAATAATTTTTTTAGAATGTTATAAAGGAATTAAAATATAATGAATGAACCTTACCTGATTAAATTAAATGTAAACGAATGAATTATTTTACTAAATGAGTGAAAACGTAGTGATTGTAGAAAAACGTACCGAATGAAGTAAAATATATTTTTAATAAGCTGATAATAGAACTACACGTTAGAGAGTAGCAAACGAGACGAACGGATCGATCTCATTAACCATTTTTCCCAAAAGAAACCGATATGGGTAGGAGAAATCATCCAAAACTTAAAAATTAAAGCGTTTTATTACCGCTTTGAGTGCAACTTATCTAAAATTAATAAAGCGTGCAATACATCAAACGAAAGATAACTTAATATCCAGTATTAGCCTAAATCTGTTGCAGTAATTTAGAAAATCATTCAAATGGCATTCTTTCGCAGTCTAATTTTAGAGATAATAACAATCCAGAAGCATTTTTAGTTAATCACATTCTGCCAATACGGTAATGCAGTTAGTCAATGTCTTAACTCGGTACAAACAAACAAGCAGAGTGTTGGATCATATCGGTTTCTTCATCGTTGTCAAGATAAGTAATGACTACGTCGAGCAGTATGAAAAATTATGATGGCACTGACTAGTATTTTACTTGTGCAAAAGGCAGTAAAAACAGAAAGACAGATGGAGCTTTTATGGTATGATTATATCGTTGTTGCAAAAAGAAAAGTCGGAATTAAGGTAGAAATTTCCCTTTTTTTATGTTTAATAGGATGTTGTGAATGCCTTATTCGTGCTGAGTGTGCGAGAGATGCTTAAACTAGAGATACTCGAGCCGTTCGTCATTATACAATGTAGCAAATTATGCTAAGAATAAATCGTTTAGTATTTTTTTTTTTCCTTCCCGTCGAGAAATAAGATTAAATTTAAGTGCGAAAAGTTGAAGTATATTAGTCTGAAATCTATGAGATATATAAGTTATATATATATTTTGCATAAAAGAAACTGGAAACGAAAATATCATTTTTTCTTTGTGCAAAAATAGCCTGTTGATATCCAGTCAAGTCACACTGCGATATATAACCAACTTACAATGGTAGCACAGTCTCTACGACCTTTCTGCTTCTTGGTTCGAGCTGGTTCAGGATGGTAATCACAAAAACAGGATTAGTGCAGTCCGAGATTCAGGAGACACGCTCTGATGGGCCGAGATCGTCTCTCTCTCTCTCGCTCTTCCCTTTCTCTCTCTCTACTCCCTTTTCATCCCTCCCTTTATTGATGCTTAGCAAAAGAACTGTTGCCTAGCAGAGAAAATAAAACACCCCTAAATACCCCTGATCATTGGCAAACATTGTGTGTAGACTACCAAACTTGCTATCTCCATCATGCTTTATACTATACTCTCTCGACTTTTCCTATTTTTATATATCTTTGATTTGATTGCATAATCAGGAGTTACAAATAGAATCTGTATATATTTTTATAGATCATCGGTTAATTGTATGGACAAGTAAGTTGTATTGTATAAATTGTTAAGAAAAATCCAGTTTTTAAGGCATATATATATGTATATATGTGCGTGTGTGATGCAAAGAGGATATTTAAAAGAGTAATACTTAAAAAAGGTTGCTGAATCATCATCCCCTTTTCTAATATATCTAAAACATTTCTAGGACAAAAGGTTTAGTCGAAATGCATCGAGATTGCCAGAAAACTCCTGCACCCATCAGTTTAGAACATCAAATTACAAGCAGCGTATAAAAGAAGTGGGTTTTTACTTTTTCCTTCTTTTGATAGTACAATCGAGACAATGGATAACCAAATCGGGTAATTTCATCGGAGTGAGTTCTTTGGCTTGCATCTGTAAAGAAAACGCTTTTCTCTCCAATATCATTCCCCCAATTTATTCCCCACTTTTCCCACTCCGAGTCAAAATAAGATATGGATAGCCCCCTGTATTCGTCTTCTTTGAACAATTTGCGTATCTAACATTCCACAGTCGAAAACTTATCCTTGGGTGCGAAAACAAAAACACTAGAGAAAGTAAAGTTGCTCTTTCCGACCCCCCCTTTTTCGAAAATAGATCCCATTTCACCATTAAATTGTTGAAAATACCGTAAAGTCTTCGAAAGACAAATCGACTTCTAAGATGGGGAAGGGAAATGAAAGAAGGGGGAAAGGATTTCTCTGACTCTTTTGTTTTGTTTAAGGCTTACGAATCGACTTCATCATTCATGTTACTGACACGTAACTAATGAGGTATACCCTGTTACTCGCCAATTGTGAGATTTCCATCAGCAAAAACATCGCTCTAGTTATATCTATGAATCGGCTTTCATTATTGTTGATATATTGACTTTTTAAGTCGGCATTATAAAAAAAAAAAAAAAATTCAAAAGGATATTCTGAAGAACATCTTATGTAGATAATCTCCTCTAAAGATAAAGCAGTTTCGACACGCACATTCAGTTAACTTAGAGAAAAATCTTTGTAATTCGGCGATTATCTCTAAGAAGAAGAGAAGAGGAAAATGAAGAATCTTCATAAAAAAAAAATAATAATAATGGTAATCATTATCATTAAAGTTAATTTATTTAGATTACAGATAAGATAAACTCGGATTAATTTCAACAGTTTAACAGTTCGCTTTAATTAGAATTAATGGATTAATGCCATTAGAAGATGAAGAAAGTCATAAAAAAACCTAGAAAACCGGCAATTTTATATGAATGTCAATTATCTAGTTAAAATTTTGATTCAGATAATTTAAATAACATTAAAAATGGTATAAAGACGAAATTCTTTCACCGCATCTTCCGCATCTTTTTTTTTTTTTTCCTTCTTTATAAAGATAAATCTTCTTCGTCTTTCTTAGCCAGTAATTCTCAAGAGAATTAAACATTGAAAGATAAATATCAAAAATAAAATAATTCCATAATTAAAATCGATCTTTTTAAATATTTAAAACTGAAATTTTATTTTCTATTAATAATTCTTTCTTTGCTTATGAATAATTTTTTAAGCAGATAATCCTAGATGAAAGCTTCTATTTTTTTTATTTTTTTAAAAGATAAAATAGATAAAAATCTTTTCTAGAGATTTTTATCTATTCTTATAAATAAATTAAAGCCATTTTAATGTTCTTTTTCCCTCTATTTAAAGATTAAAAGTCGAAGGGAATAAGTTCAGATTTTTCCATAACGCATTTAGAAAATAATACCCTCAAGCTCGTTAAATCCATAGTTTCTGGACAAAGGAATGATGAAAGCTAGAAGGAGAGAAGTATAAAAATAAAAAAATATAGTTTTCGGAGAGAGTGTACCACATATCCACAGGTACTTTGCTGTCTTTCAATTGGAGAATTAATTTAGAAGTGGAGAACATTCTCTAGAGCCCAACCTTCGGTGCGACCTCCACGAACCTGCATTATGAGTCATTTATAAGGGTTCAGCCCATTCCTGCAGGCAATCACACGCTTGTTCACCTGACACAATGTTGTTCTACCTTGATCGCGTGTTTGCAAGTCGACTAGTACCATAGTAACGTAATTATGTATCTTTGCCTGTTGCTATAGAACACGGTTATCGTGATTTAACTGCTGAAGAGGAGGAGACGAGTATCAAGGAAATAGTAAATAATATATATATGTATAAATATTTTCCCCGTTATTAGTAAGCATTTATGCTAGAAACACTCTTGATTCTAATTACGTATGGTAATTAGCCATTAAGTTGGCTCGGAATCTCTAGCATCTCGATCTTCAGTGGCGTTAAAAAAAAACGACCAAGAAAATTCTATTTATCAGAATTCTCTTCGAACTTTGTCGAAGAATAGATTTAAACAACTCTACAAGTTTATCCAACCAAAGAAAAAAAAGAAATAATTTTTTTTTCTACTGCAGAAAACAGGATAAATCAACAGGATTCTCTTTCAAAACGGTCAACAGGCTTGTGTTGACCATTTCGAACAAGACTTTTTTTTTTTTTTGGCCCGTTCGCTAGTCAAGAAAACAAACGGGATTAACGATTTCTTTCCTCTTCTAGCCAATACTTACATTGATTCCTTTGGTATACCTGTATATCTCGGTGTAAGTATACATATTAATCTTCATTATCAACTCGATAAAGTGATAATTCGCATTAAATCGAAGCTCGAGTTTATTGTCTGTTTTTCTTACATTTTAATCTATTCTTGCAATTAAATAATCGTTTAAAACGATAAAAATATGTTTTTATCGTTTAATGACGATAATTTTAACATAATTTTTAATAAATAATTATAATATAAGTTGATACAGAACGACGACGATATGAATTACTAATACGATAAGTGATAAGAAAGATGAGGATTGTTGGAGGCTGAGAAAAGACGATAAGTGAGTGAAGAAAATTTAAAGGAGTTTCGATTATGAATTAAGATAAAAATGGATGTAGAGTAATCCCATTTCATGATGCAACATGACTAGAATGCAAACAAAAATTCAAGTTCAGTATAGATACGTCATTAGAAGAAGCAACTGGTCGGCTAGAGGAGTGGTTACGTCACCTCCGGATCGATCAGATCGAGGAATTGATTGGAAACAGACGGGAGCGGAAACAGGGGAAGGATATTCGACAGCAAAAATCCAGTCAGCAGCTTCACCAATAACTTCCTGCATACGTTCCATATCTAAGAAACGATCAGCTATCAATCCATAGTGGAAAAAACCTATAGGAGGGGAAGAAGAGTTAGTGACAACATAGCAGGAGAGACATTCCCTTTATAGGGAGAAGATAGTCGAACAATTGATACGCCAGTTTAATGACAAGAACCAATATGTCTGAAGGAATATAAGCAACCGTACCAAACTAATAGTTGATATCAATCATCAGAGAAGACGGTTGAGACATTTATCTTATAAAATTTAATTGCTATGTTTTCTTTTGTCCAAATTCTTCAATACCAGGATTGGAATGAAAAAGTTAAAAAAAAAAAAAAAATAAGAAGAAATTGTATAAATTCTCTGAGATTTAAAGAGACATTCTAAATGTACATTAGATTTGTTACCGTTGCTGTACTTCTTCCCTCCCATTTCTTTACTGTAATTATTCATTCTCTGTCTAGTCCCCCTATTTTCTTATAAGTGAAGGTTTGTTCTGCTGCCATTCCTCCCCCTACAGGTAGAGTTGGCAGGCAGCACAAACCGATTTCTGACTTGCAGAAAATTACTTTTTTGGTTGGCAATAGAGACTTTTTTTAAGTTTATGTATCCGATTATTCCTATTGTGAAGGAAAATGTCATTTTTGAAAAAAAAGGTAAAGGTTTTTTTCCTCCCCCTTTTTGCATAGCTTTGAAGATTTGTATTTGATTTTTTTTTCTTCTTCTAAAACTATTTGTGTAATATGCTGTTTTTAACTAACTTTTAGATGGTTTTTTTTGTCTAAAATATGCGATAATTCTCGCTCGTCATTACGATTCATTTTTTTTTGTGGGTTACACGCGAATAAAACCGTTTAACTCTAAAATTTCCATTTGTTATGGTAAAAAATAACTCGAGTTTCGATTACCACCACAAGAAAGTTTATAATTTTAAAGACAAAACCGCGAATTTCGGTATCCGCTGCAAAAACTTTACGCGCTCCTGGTAGAAGACTGACTGAAACAATACGAGTTTTCTCCGTTATAACTGCATAAATATAGGAAAAATTACCTTAGAAATGTCCAACAGGATCGGTAAATACTCAAAAATAAGACGAAACTCCGACATAAAAAGAAGAAGCGGCTTTAATTTTCAAAAAAATGTAAACACAATAAAAACTCAAAAAACAAACTTACAAATCCAATTCAATTAAATTTAAAATTCATACATTTTAATACGATTGTATATTCTGACAGATTACAATGATATTTTATATATTTTTATAACCGAATACGTAAAAAAAATTTGCATATAACAACAATAACAACAACAACAACAACTAAATTCAAAAAGTCGAAGAAAAACAAACTCTATATATATCAGATGAAAGATTAAATAAATAAATATATGGATGGATATATATATATATGTATATAAATATAAACTTTCTGAAGAAATAATAAAATTAATGTTTCATTCTATATGCTTATATCTCGAAAGAAACGAAAAAAAAAAAAAAAAAGATGTATATGAAGAAAGTTCAGAAACTCGGAAAAGTGGACTTACTCTAGAGACAAATGTTTTACGATGAAAGAATTGCATGGGTAATGAATTGCAGTAAAATTCCTTCACTGTACCATTACGGGATGTGTAGAGGTGATACAGTTGGAGCTGTATGACGTCAACATCCGTTGTCAATCGCTCTGAGACAAAGAAATTAGGTAATAAAATATATCTTATACAGAAATAACAACACGTATAGTATCACGGATGCAAAATTAAAAAACATTTTCGCATCACAATTTTCCCAGTCACACACAACAAGTCCATAAAATTACATGCGGGAGAGAGACTGTTTTATGTAAAAATAATTTTTTTTTTTTTTTTTACTCTCTCGACATTTTCCACAGTTTAAAAATTGAATATTTTTGTGACTTTATGTCGATTAATAAGTAAAAATGCTATCGATGTCGATTTTAAAACGATTTTATTTTTTAATGAAGAGATTGATTAGCGAAAATTCTCGTTAAGTAATCTTCTTCTACACAACAACAACAACAACAACAACATAAAAAAAAAAAATTTTTTTTTGTTATCAAAATTTCAGCAGAGGAAAAGATGGGAAAGATATGAGATCCGGGAGTGATAAGAGAAAAGAGCAGGAAGTTAAAACGTACCAACATTTCTAGGTTTACATTGAAATTTGACGTTTTAGAAAAGTGATTGAGTTTGCACGATTGAACACAAATCCTGCTCTGTTGACAGTCAGATATTGAATTTGGTGATTGAAGCGCGTATATACCGATGAAACGAATCGTTTACCAAAAAGCTGAATCTAACGATATCTAATGGAAGATCACCTACAGTTCAAATAATAATAAAGAATATCGTGCTTACTCTTTACTACCGTAATACTTTTGCACATCAATTCACTGATACGTCTCAAAAATGGAAAAGGGACATTACTACATCCAATCTTCCTTTTATTTTTTTTTCCTCCAATCTCTACCATTTGCATAGTTTTAAGACGGAATGTAACCCGACTTACTTTTAATTAGTGTCATTTAAGCGCTTTAATATATTCATTTGTAATAGATAAAGGCTTTATTCTCCTTTTCTTTCCTAATTAAAGGCTAGCTAACTGTTCAGTCTCTTCTCTTGATTAGAAGCCTCCAATCTGACCTCCTTTCTGCTGAAATAAAGATCTCCTTAAATCTTTCTGTTTTCTTTTCGTTTTTTTTTTCTTTTTACTATCCATTTTTCTTACGATTCTTTTCGGCCTGATTCTATTGATTAAAGGCCTGTTGTCTCTCCTGATTATAATGCAGTTGTTTCTCTCCTGTTCTTCTTAATTAAAGCCTCCTACTCTCCACTCTTTTCCATATGAAAGGCCTTCTATCTGTCTCCTTTCTTCTATTGATTGAAGAACTCGTGTCCTCAAATTCTATTCACACAAAAGACTTTCTGCATCATTTCTAAGAATTTTCGTTTTTTTTTTCTTAAAAATCTTAGAGATACGTACAGATTTATTAAAAATTATCCCTGCTCTTTCTCATCATCGATCTCTAGAATGTGATCGACGTTACGCATCGCTTCCTATATATATATATATATATACTCTTAAATTTATGTTTTTAATTTATAAAACTCATTTTTAAGAAGAAATTCGGTGGATTTTATTAGATATTTTTAAGTATTTTTACCGCTAGACAAAGAAGAGGATGCTGAAGAGAGACGATGCAGTGTATCCATAACCAAATAGGATTTTTCTTTACTTTTTTTTTTTGTTTTAATTTCCTTTCATAATAAAATTCTTTATATAAAGGATTAAGGTAAATCTCACTCTTCACAATTTTTTCGTAAAGGAAGAGAGAGAGAGTGAGTGAGAGAGAGAAGAAAAAAAAAGTTGAAATTTCCTTTCGCATTTCTTTAACAGGTTGTCAATAGCGAGTCTCCAGGTGTCAGATGCGTTGACAACAAAAGCCAAACCGTTTTCCAAACTCTTATCGACCATGATCAACACCAGATGCATGACTCCAGGCAAAAGATTCTCTAAGAAAATCAACACGTGGTGCTCTCTAAAAAAAAAAAAAAAAAATAATAATAATAATAAAATAACTGTACATGTATTTATTTAATAAATTCTTGTCAATATATATATATATATTTTAAATGGTTTGCTTGTTTGTTTTTTTTTTTTAACGAGAACACCGTTAACAATCGTTAGTATTTTTTTCGTTTAACAACCATACAAGTTTATTCCATAAAATTTGGGGTGTGTCCGGATATCTTTCGAAGAATATCGTCCTAAACGAATTTTCATTGGTTCCCTCAGGACATTTTCGACATTCCTAGCTTACTATATTCTTTATTACGTTTTTTCTTCAATTGGCCAAATCTTTGTCGAGTTTAATCACCAATCTGGAATTAGGAATAAATTCGCTATATATATATAAAATCTCTTCAGGTGAATTCAATGCTATTGATGCGGAATAAATCCGTTCGGATGGAATGCTTAAATCTGAAAAATAGAATTTTGTAAACAACGAGATGCAGGAAAATTCTGGTAGAGAGATCCTGCTAATGTCAGGTATACGAATCTCCAGAGAAATTTCCGTTTGCGATGAGGATTAATAAAAAAAAATAATGTTATCATTGGATTTTCATTTGAAGATAAACATGCTGATAATGTCCGAGAGAAATTCTGATGATAAAAAAAAATCTCCGAAAGTTATGCCAGTATATAAAAGTCAGAAGAATCTGATGGTCCACTACAAAATCCCGTTCAGGTTGTTACTGTAGATAATTTAATGTTTGCGATGCCAGAAGACGAAGAATTTCTACCGTTTCGGCGACAGAAAGTATCGAAGTTAGAGGAAATAATAATCTGCAGTTAAATTGATAAAGTTGATAAAGGTAGCCATAAAACTGCAATTAAATCGCAAATTATTCGGATAAAATTATAAATCTCACTTGTTCTCTCTTAAAACATAAGAGAGAGAGAGAGAGAGAGAGAAAAAGAATTGATAAAACGTGACGTATTCGGTCGTGTCCCTCCTATTTCACGCGTGAAGACCAAACTGCATGGGACTGTGTACACCTGTTAATCTTGCACCCAGTCACGTTCGCATCATTGGCATGACTCTTCGTTTCCCTCACATCTCGGCTCCCTCCAATTCGATTTGAGAGAATTAAAATCCTATTATCTCCCTAACTCTTTTCTCTGATGTCGACTTAAAACCACTTCGACAGGACACATAAATCAAGTTCTTGACATTTTGGGGAGGTACAGTTAATTGCTGCATTACCTATCCCCCTCGAAAATTCCTAAAAGTATGCATAAGAGAACTTAAAAGTACGTTTCTCAATGTAATCACTTTCTACACATTCATCACTTGCTCCAAGGGTCTACAGGTCGGTCAGCTGATAGTAAAAGAGGCAAACTGTTATCTCTTCTGCATCCTTTTAAATCTCCATCTTCTTTTCTATCATCCGGTCCAAATCCTTCATTGACGGAGGTTAATTGGAGAAATTTCTGATGATCTTTTGCTCGAATTTGGACTTTTTGAGACATGTTTCCTTCTCTTCTAAAGTCGACTATCGGGTAATTTAGCCAAGGCGGTTTAGTCTCGCTGCCAGACGTGATAAATCGATCGTAGCAGGGCGTTCACTAAATGTCAAAAGCTGACCGTATTTTTTTTTTTTCCTCTCCACTTTCTCTTTCTCTCCCTATGTGTGTGTGTGTGTGTGTGTGTATGCTTTTCTTGATTCTCTGCTTGTACCTTCTGTGGGACAAAATAAAGGGAGTTGCTTTTTCGCACTGTCTCTTTCCCTCTCCATTTGGTCATGTGACGAGCTGAATGGACAGTGGGCTCTCTGGTCGAGTAGTGTACCACGTGGATAGCCAAACCCCGTTGTGTCTGACAGCTCAGTTATACGGGCGAGAAGACAACAAATGCTTCTGACAGCTAAGCCGGCCCGCTGAACCTAATTTTGAAAGATTCTTTTTTCTTGTCCGCATCTCTTCTCTTTGTTGTAGAACTTTTCTTTGTTTCGTTTTGCCTTTCAGGTTTTCAAATGTTATATATATATATATACACACACACACACACACTCATATAGTGCGCGGAAGTTATTTTGAAATGCTTAAAGTTTGTTGGGGAATTTTCGTAAAAAATTAGGGATTTATCAGTGATTTTCTTTCTTTTTTTTTCCGTTGTGTCAAAGAAGAGAAGAGAGGTTTGATAAATCGGAAAAGATTGGGCAATGAGAAAATTTTCTGTTAGTGGCAAATTGGCCAGAATTTTTTCTTCTACCTTTTATTTTTTTACACACAAGTAGAGAAGTGGAACTTTTTGAAGAAAATTTACAAAAATGCAAAAAAAATAAAGAGATGAATTAATAATAGAGAACAAAAAAAAAAATATGCAAAATTTTTAAGAATTTGTTTTAGAGATTAGTTGACGAGGAGGCGATGACAGAGTTTGGCAAAATGATAATTTTCTCCTAATTTTGTTGCGTTACGATTATTTTCTCAAACTTTGTAACACGATGATTTTCTCCAATTTTGCAATGTGATGATTTCCCACGATTTGCAAAGATGATTTTCCTGGTGGAAACTGCTCTAAACTTGCTTCAAAAATTTACAAAAAAAAAAACTTTCACTCTGCTAGTTGAACAATCTGCGAAACCTCCCGTAAACGTCATCATCAATATTTTTACAAGGCAAAGCATCGCTTCAATACTTTTATAATGAAGTTTTACTTGTAAAAAAAAAATATTGCCCATCTTCTAATCTTCTAGGAAGAAAAAAAAAGCGCGCAAACGTTTCCTAAATTTGGCGCATAAACTGTTTTATTGGTGATGCTGATCCAGACTTACCTTCCTCGCAGATTTTCACAACATTCCATTTCCAACTGGTTGTTAGAGACCACGTGACCTAGCCCAGTGGTTTTTATCGCCGTCCTAGTAACGGGGTCCGTTTTCCCGCGTCTTTTCATCTCCACCGTTGCCAGGGTTTTCGTAAACGGTGACAGCCTCCATTTCTCGAAGATGGATGTTAGCCATTAAAGCTGTACGCTTTACTGAATTCCCTTCTACAAATGGAGCCGACGGAATGGTTGCTGCAAGGAGAAGGTTGTACTAGTAAGACCGACCCAACAGCCCCACCTCCCCATCTTCCTTTAACTCGTTGAGCAAAGATCCGTACTTATTTTTCACGTTTGTATCGAAAAAGGATTTTTGAAATTGAGAGTTAAGGTATTTTTCAGACTTAATTATTAAAAAATTACCCTTAGAAAATGGTCTAGCAGTTAAGAGTTTAAGTCGGCGTAAAGACGTCCTGTTTGAAGCAACGAAAAGGGAGAGACAGAGAGAGAGAGAGAAAGAGAGAAAAAAAAGGGAGAAAAAAAAGAAAAGAAACGAGAAAAGGGAAAGAAAAGTGGATAAATTTCTGTTTGTGCAAAGGGTAATTGGAAGAAAGAAATGGAAAAATATGAGAAAAAAATGAAATTTTTGCATTGCGAAAAATGCAGATTGTATCGAGAAAAAGCGACAAAACTGTTAAGAACGGAGGCATTTTGGAAAGTGTCAAAAGTGTCATACTGAAGATTTTGAATGGATAAATTCGGAAAATGATGGAAGACAAGTTGATTTGGAAAGACGCAGATTGAAAAATTTACGGAAAATGAATTTTTATATATATATATATATATATATATATATTTTCCTTCTATTTTCTGCGAAAGTAATGGGAAAATTTAACAGGAAAATTCCCTAAACGGATACTTCCATAGCGAATCGTAAGGTAAATTAACAGTGAGGCAAGAAGAGTAAAAGAATTTTATCGAATATATGCTAAGAAATGTTACTTTTACTGTTTTTTAAACGATGGAAAGTAATATCAAATTGTCTATTAAGTATTCCAAAAATAAATTACTTTTAAGAGTTAATGAGCTGCTTAGAAATAAGTTTTAAGCGAAGAGGGGGACAAAAAAAAAAGCAGATAATTCTTTAGTTGAAAGATAAAGTGCCTCCCTCAACAATGCTCTAACTCTGATCAAAAGTATTAAATTAACACTTCTTATAATCAAAAAGTGTTGTCTACGTTGACACTCACTCTGCAGATGTAACAATGCTAACTGACTTAAAGTCAGTCAGTTAACTACTCAGCTACCAGTAGAAGTTTCCAGTAAGCCAAAATTTGTTGATAAATTAATAAATTCTATAGTTTGTAATCGGTATTTTCTATCGTTTAAACTTCACAAAAACTCTTTCAATTCTCGAAATTCTCTCAGCACAGATCTGTTATTAAGTTAGTAACACAAAGTTACTGTTACAATTCTAAAACATTTGTAATTTATTAAGTATTCAAACGTTCTACCAAAGCACGCAAGCATATTATGTTTACTATTATAACAATAAATTTTTTATGCAAGAAAAAACAGTCAACCAAGTTAACTCGTTATTTCATTACTAAAGTAGCATCTTTGACTGACTTTGTACGTTAAATTTATAACACACACACACACACACACAAAAAAAAAAAAAAAGGATAAATTAATTCTGATAAAGGAAAAATTAAATCTGATAAAGGAGTAAAAGGAAGTTAAAAATAAAAAATAAAATAAAACGAACTGATTTAAAATATTTAAAAAAACTCTTTTGTAGTGCAAAGTTTCAAATTAAGTCTATAGTATCGCATTTTACTGTTTTATTTTAATTCTTTTATTATTTAAATTTTTTGATGAATATTTTAACATTTATTTAATTTAGCACATTTTTAAAACTCTCAACCTTCTCTCTCTCTCTTTCTCTGTATCTCCCTCACACTCTCTCACTCACTCTCTCTCTCTCTCTCTGTTTCTCTTACTCTCTTTTTTAAAGCTCACATCCTTATGTTAAATTTGATCCTTTCAAGCATTAATATGCATGAAAGTGAAACAATGTAGAGAAAATTTAATTTAAAAAAAAAAAGTTAACTAAATATTTAATATATTTAAGTAAAATAAAATTAAAAATTAATAAAGCATAAAATTTCAATTTTTACTGATGTAAATAATGCCAAAAATTAATTTTAAACAATTAAAAAACATCGCTTTTTTTTCCTTCTTCTTCTTCTTCTTCTTTAAATTTAAAGAGTTAAAAACATCTTAAAAATTAATTACTCTACTTATTATTAATTTTTAAAAGCGAAGTTTATAATGATATTGTTTACTTTAAACATAAAAATAACTAAATCTTTTTTTTTTTTTAAGTATAGTTAATATATTTAGAGAGAGAAACAAAAATGAACTTATAAATGATTCATTGCCGGAAAGTATGATTTACAGGTGAAGTTAAGAAAAAATTGTCAAAAAATGTTAAATATTTGTTATATTTTTGAACGAATAAAGTATCATACGATGCCAATAAATGTAGACATAAGTAAATTAGTTCATTTTGCTGAATTTATTAATTTTTATGCTATTAAAACCGAATTAAATCATCTGTTAGGCGTTGCATTGCAGAAAGTCTGATTTACAGGCGCTACTGAATTAAAAGCTATTGTTTGTGCGATTAATAAAGTTATAAGAGAATAATCATTGTAAGCGTTTTATTTTTTTAATAAAAAAAAAATATTATTTTCTATAATTTCTGAATATTTTTTTATTCTTAAACATTTCAACTTAGATAATGTCATGAAAAAAAATAATATTATTAAATTTGTCATTGAAGTTAGAAATTAAGGTTTGTGTTAATTAATTTCTGCGAATTATTTAGTTTAAAAATGAATAAAACTTCTTACGTTCGGTGATAAGAGAATAATATAAAGTTTTCTCGAATTGACAAAGCTTAAAGTTGGAATTTATAAAACGTTTTCTCATCTTAACTTTATAAAGAAGCAGAATTCATCAACATAAAGATATACCTTATAATACAGATGATGAGCAAAGCACAGAACAATTTTACTAAAGCAAATTTGTTGTTCAGCCAACCAAGCAAAGTTCATCCAAGTATGGAGATTTGTAAAAGAGAATTTTTATTCAGTCTTTCCCTTTTGTTGACGTTTTTAATCCTCTTGTTTCGTTGTTATCAGATTTCAACATTTATATCGAAGAAAAATAGAAAGGAGACGTTCCTATATGAAACAATGCAAGCATATGAATATGTATTATGAATATTTTAAGTAAAAATGAACTTTTCTCCATCTATTTGTATGAAAAATAAACGAAAAAACGGCAATAAAAGAAATGAAATGGGGATTGTTGCGTTCTTATCGAAAATAACTTTTTTCGAGAACGTAGTAGTAGTAGAGACAATCGACAGGTCCCTGTAAATGTAACTTTGCTGCAATATTTATTAGTCATGCAGATAAGTCGATACGGATGTTGGACGTAAATAAAAATCTTTTTTTTCTTTTTTTAAAAAAAATAATTAATTGCTATAATTAACCCAAAACTAATTTTAATAAAAAATTTTAAAAAACATTAATATATATATTTTCCATTTTATTCTGCGTGTTTCCCTGGAAACAATTTTTACAACTTATCAACGTTGGATACATAAATTATACTTTACTGCTAAGCATTAATCTTTTAAACAATTAATAACTGCAATTATCCAATACAGTTTACACCAAGAAGTTTCTAAAGATTGTGTGCAGCTCCTAACTATCTCTTACATTTGTACAGGATAGCAAGATAACTTAAATTATCCTGTCCGTTCAAGCCTAATCAATGAATTATCGCCTTCATTTATAAATTAATATAATTATTAATAGAAAGTTTCTGATGAACAATTAAATTATCACATTCTCTCCCAAGACCTGGCATCTTATCGTATTTAACAATTCGTAATTATCTTGGATAATTAAAAAATATGTATACATTCTCAGGTAAGAGAAATTTAGTGGAATTTTTTTTTTTTCAATTTTTGGGAGTGTAGAAAAAAATTATTATATCTTTGGATAAAAGAAAAATTTTTTATGCGATAAGGTAAACTATCTTCCAGAAATGGATAAAAGGACATGACACACATTCTGGAAACGTATATATTTATTCTGTTGTTGACTTTTTTTGCTGACAGAAGAAAATCGACACTGCACTGTCTGGTTGGATTTTCGATGAATGTGGGATTTTCTCTGTTTGGGAAGTGGAAGGTTTGCAAAGTCTGAGGTTTATCTATTTTTGAATAAGAGTCATACTTCTAGTTATCTATCTATTCAGGTGGTTTTTAGTGAAATTCTAGTTCTTCCAATCGTTTTATTGCATTATCATCACAAAGAAGCCTTTCTATCTACTCTTAAAGTAGATTTTCTTTCTTTTATAAAAATAAAAAATATATATATAAGAAAATACTGACGGCAGTTTAAGAAAAATATGTAACGATAAAATTTTTAATAAATTTAAAGAGGGGAAATATATATATATATCTTAATTTTCGAATTTTATAAAGCCAAAGTGATGTTTCTCCTAGGTTGTCCGAAGTGTTGCAGTGAAAAGGCAAGCGCAGGAAGAGATATTTTTTTTTTTAGATTTATCGTATCTGTGAAGTATATTAAAAAGTAAAATATTTAAAAAAAATGATTAAATTATATTATATTCATTAAAATGTAATTATTAAGCATCTCCAAACAGAATTATTTAAAGCATCCTTCAGGAACATAAAAATCTCGTATTTTATTATTTAAGTAGTTAAACTATCCGAATAATTTAACGAATTAAAGAGAAAAAGAAACGCACAGAACATAAAAAACATGACTTAACACATTAAATGACCTCTGTGCAGATTTTTTAACACGAACAACCAACTCGATATATAAGAAAAAAAAAAAGTTGAATCGTGTAGATGAAAGTATTGTCTCCGTTTAAGTTAAATTACCACGTTTCCAGTTCCCATACTTTACGTGACGTAAGTCTCACATCTTGCTTCACGCACGTACGCAAATCGCGTGATTTCATTAATTTTGAGGGCTGCGCTTCTCGCGTGGATCGTTTTACCAGAAGTGATCCTCAAAGATGAGATCTCAGCCATAAAATTGCACAATCCCAATGCTTAAACGTTGGCAACAGTTTACCCACGACATACTTTAGTCATAAAGATGCAATTAAACTATATTAAGGATTATAAGATTACTCTGAATTACAGACGGATTATAAGTTGTATAATTTGAATTAAACATCCTTAGATTAACTGTGCAGTTTATATTTTTAAACCACTCTCTCTCTCTCTCTCTCTCTCTCTCCCTCGTTGCCTCTTTTTTTGTTTTTAATTTTCAGGAGTTAAGAGAGGAGAGGCATTTCTTCTAGATAAAAGATTTAAATTTAACAAAATTATTTAGTGAATTAGCAACTCCAAATATATTTCTGTATCTGATTCATCGGGTCGACATTAAATTTCCACGTTTGACATCATTCTACTCAACATTTGAGTAAATTTTTATGGTTTTAGTATTGTAATCATAAAACAAAAAAATTTGTCAGATGGTTCAATGAAAACAAGCCAAAATTTTTCTAATACTTTAACAGGAAATAAAATTTTAGCATCGCATTACATCGGCGAATAAACTTTGCAAAAATTTGATTACCTATTCCTCTTGACTCAGTCGAATGCCAAACAACACGATCTCCAAGCTAACCACATGCCAAGATACGTTATCACTTTATAGTCGTCAAGTTTCAAATTTTAGAGACGTGTCACTCTACAGAATTAGCTGCCAAAATTTTATATTAAAAAAAAAAAAAGAACGAAGTTATAAAATTTTAATACGGATTTAATCCGAAAAAATTCTAGTTAGAATTAAACAGGTATTTTGTACCGTTTTATGCAAACTAGGTTAGATAATTTGCATCAATTAAATCTGATGATGTAGTTATGTATATATATACACACACCTCAATGTTCGTACATATTTTAAAGAATTAATCTATCATAAAATATATACTTTCTCTTCCTTACTGTTTCATATTATCGTCATACTTTGGTAATCCTCTGCCAACAAAACTAAATTCAGCTACAAACACGATAAGAGAAAGAAGTCGGTTGTTTCAAATGCCTTTCACGTACTATATACTATCATCATCCCCGTTTCTTATCTCACACATCACGTACTTTAGATTTTTCTGTTCTTTTCCTCACTGTTTGTTTTAACCTAGCAAATATCTTTATCAACAGTTATTATGCCATATCCAAAAAATAACGAAAAATTTAATTCGAGATCAGTAATGGTCAGAAATTTCCATTATTTTTGCCAATTATCTCTCTCTAAAAAAAGGGTTGGAACTACTGCTGTTATATACATATATATACATTCATATTGTGAGGCGTTTATTTTATCTGTATATCGTTATTTTTATTTAATTAAAAGCTGTAGGAATAATATATAAAAGTGTATAGGTGGCTTTTACGCTTATAGAAGATTAAAAGGAGAATCCGAAAGTGGATAATTCGTATTCCTCTTAGAGTCACCATTCCCCGAGGAGCTATTAGGCCATTTATAGTGACCTTCCCGAGATTAATTACTGTTCTAAAATAGAAATGCTAATTCGTTAACATGGACAGTTGCAACAAAATTATTTAGATCAACAAAGTTAACTCGTTATAGTAATAGACCCTGCGACGTTTATTTATAGCATAATTTTGCATCATGCAAATCCAATAAAGGACATTTTCTCTCTCTCTCTCTTTCTCTTATGGCGAATTAATGCCTATTTTACACGTTAATAATAATAATTTAATATTAGGAATGCTTCTCCCGTAACAAATTATAAAAGTTCTCAACTCGCTATAAAAGAGATCTCCAAAATTTGCATATATATATCTTGAGAGTCTCTTTCATTACGAGTTGTATCGTTACTACGAGGAAAAATTATTGCGCCGAACTTAAGCATAACTGTGGAGCGATCGCTGTTTATAAGGCATAAAAGTAGTTGTTACGAATAAAAATTTTTTTTGCCGATTTATAGACTATTTTATCGTAAACCGATTTGACCAATCGTAATTAATAATATTAAGAAAAAAATGGGAGAATAAAAAAAAAAACAGCGAACACAACTGCAGCGTGATTAAAGCAGGGAGAAGCAAAAGGAGAGGGCGCCTCTTACCAGTACTCTGCGTTACGTCATCCGTTGTTTAACCCATTAATTTGGTATCCGATTAGGCGCGAACTACCAAGCCGTCTCTTGGTCTCTCATTGGTAGAATCATGAGCGTCGCACAGCACAGCTGGCGCAAGCTACTCTCAGAGCGAGACTAAAGCAGCAGCAGAGCAGACAGTTCGACTCTGCACCGTGTTGACAACTCCAGTCGCACCGTGTCACATGGAGTGTTGAGGTAGATCGCAAAATGCCGCGTTCGTTCCTGGTTAAGAAGGGTAAAAACCCAATCGAGCACGGAAGCAGATGGACTTACAGAGAACCTTCCAGTCCAACTGAAGCTGCACCGGCACCAAGTCCTCCTTCGCCGTCCCATCAATGTACTGCCGTCCGTTTTAATACCGGTAAGTTCTAGATCGAAAACAAAAAAAACCAATTTTTAAATTAATTATACTTTAGATTTTGTTTGGTCAACAGGTTGTTCGAATAGAAAAATCTTTTATAAATATATTATATACGTTTAGAAGTTCTTTCCTGATGATAATGGAAACATGGCGTGTGAAAATATAGTTTGAGTTAAAGGAGGAAATCAACGTATGTGCTAAACACCCTGGTACGGTACATTAACATCCAATGATGTTTCCTTTCCGCCACCTATTTTTTTTTATTTTATTTATTATTTTTTTTTCCTGCTCCTTAAAACTCGATATTTTTTAAAAAATAAAATAAAATTCGGGAAGCAGTAATTAAGCGTATTTATCGTAAAAAAACCTCCAAAACACGTTATGGAACCTATTATAAAATCTACGAAGCAAAAATTAGTTTTTAAAACGACGAAATAAGCGTCAGAAATCTAATTTTGTTTAACTGTCAGTTTCGTTTCATAACAACAGAGCTGCGAGGTGGAGCACGCTTTACAGGCGCGAAACAAAAATAATCATTTATATTAAAATTTAATCCGCGATCGCAAAATTATCGCATTTATTAATTATAAAATATTCATTCTGATTTAAAAAAACGCAATATTTACGTGTATGTATATATAAAAAAAAACACGATAATTAATTTAAGTAACGAAATAAACTGGGAAGAGACTTAACAAATTTTTACTCGCTTAAAAACATTTAAAGTATTATTTAATTAAAATTAATTAGGGTAAAGAAAAATTCCTTACAATGTTTATCAGTTTGTAAGCTAATTTTTTTTTCTCCGGACAAGTAATTAACTCGATTATAATAAACAAAACGAAGAAGGCGAATTTTAAAAAAAGGAAATGCAAAGAAAAATCTTGCCTTAAAGATCATTCAATTTTTACTACGATAAAATTACCGAGGGTGTTGATTAAAAATGGAGTCGAAATTAAATATTAAAGAGTGAAATCCGAGTGGGCAATTATTATGTGGAGTCGCGCTTAAAGCAGTTTAGCAAGAGCAGAATATCTAATTTCATCTAAACACGATTAACTGACGATATACACGAACATCTCATATAAAACCAAATGGCAGAAACTGTTGCAATGTTTGTTTGCTCAACCCTCCAGTCAGTAGATTATTGCCTCTATTGGATCAACAGCAACACAGTGTCCAGCGACATTCCATTGTAGTAGGTCGTTAGCGAAGCAGGTAAATGTCACACCATCATTGCTGCAGGTTGCCAACCAACCTTGGAAATCAATAAAGTTCCTATCTACAGGTTGCATTGTGGAACTAAAGAAAAAAAAAAAAAAAGCGAGAACAGAGGAGAAAAAGTGAGGTATAGAGAAAGTAGGAAAAAGGATTTATCACCTATTGCAGTTGAATGCTTTCTGCATTCCAGAAGTCTCGTTTTGAGTTACTTCTACAGCTGAGGTGTTGTCAGTAAATGTTCGGAGAAACACGTTCGGTTGCTTCGACTGCGTTCGAAGTGTTCCCGAGAGAATGATGGGAAAAAGTACTTAATATATAAAAGTCGTTTACATAATGCTTCACAATCGATCAAATGCTACGCTTCCTAGGTTTTTCGTGTGCTAGAACTTTATTTGTTTTATACAAAATTCCCCTTTTTCTGCTATACAATGTTGTGAATTATTTATTTATTTATTTTTGTTTAAAATATGCTTGATTAAAGATACCAAAATAAGAAAATTTACAGCGATCCTTAATGGATTTCTAAAAATGGACAGATAGCAAAACTGTATCTAAAATTTCTCACGAATTTTGATAGATTTTAAACATTATCTTCTCAATTAACGTTAACAGTCTGAAAGTTGATATTTCGGGTCATCATAAACATATTTTCTCTCTCTCTCTCGCTCTCTTTCTTGGCATTAAAAATAAGATTAATTAGAGTATGATGAATTAAGGATGCATTAAAGAAAGATCATCGCATTTTGCAGATGGAAATCTATTCATAAACGCATTTTCATAAACATAAAAGTTTAATTTTTTTTAAACAAATTTATTTTAAATTATAAAGTATACCTTTTACTATATAATTTTTTTTTTCATATATAAAAAGGCTTTGATTTAGATTTGTTTACATCCTTTAGCTTATTTTTCATGTATCGAAAACAAAATTTCGAATTGTTTTGTAGAGAGAGACGTTGCTAAGTATCAAAGCACGCAACTGGTGTTAGCACACATGTAAAAACCGCAAACATAGTTACTATTCATGAAACTTTTCGGAATTTAATTGTTAAAATTATCGTTTTTCTACGATAAGAAATTCTTCGGATGAATAAATCATATTAATATCTTACTCAGAATCGGTTCGAAAGTATAGAATTGCAACTACAGTTGTGGATGAAGCAATGGGTTAATTTTTTACATATATTCTCTTTCTCTCTCTCTCTCTTGTTTCGCATTTTCTGCATTGGTAGTTTGCGTGGCATCTCATGAACAAATCTATTTTCACGCGATTTATAACACGATACTTAAACACGTGAGATGTGAATTAGCAATCATCTTAGTTTTGAATACGTCAATCTTTCCAAAAATATCGATTTTTTTTTCCCCAGCATTAAATGTTTTTAGAGTAGTGTGGTTTAGATGTGTTTCTCCCCCTTTTGTATATTATTTGTGTAGGTTTGATGCATTTAATATGTTCATTTCGAAAACATTTTTTTGTCCTTTCTCTTCTCTCTTCACTTTTTATGTGCATTTTTTCCTCGGAAAAACGCTCCGATTTATATTCGCAAAAATCGTTATGCGATGAAAACATCTAAACCGCTTCTAATACTTTACTATTTTAAAAGTTACAGAACACTTAAAATATTTAAATTATAATAAAAATTTGCATTTAATGTAATAAAAAAAAATTATAAATTAATTAACATAATTATCCAATATTGCCTAAACTAGATAAGCTCGTATGAAGTAAGTGCGTTAGGCATTTTTGCATAGCAAGCAACAATTAGGAGAAGACCGCTTTACAGGGAAAAACTTAATTTGTTTAAAAATTCAAAATTTAGATAATTTTTTTAAAATATTTTAATTATGAAATGAAGTTATATTAAGATTATAATGGATATTTTTTTTATTTAATTAATGTATTTTTATAATTCAATTTAACCATTTTTTTTTTTTTAAATTAATTTAACGTTGGAAAACATGGATGCATTTATGTTATATATAATACGTAATAGCATGTTTAATGTACACTTCACTAGCTTGATAGATGGGGATATAACTATTCACTATTCCCCACAGGCTACACTTCTGATATCACAGCATCCGACCACGATAGTTCCACCGGAAGTTGGACGTACGTGAAACCCAACGATGATTACGGCGTTCAGACAAATTTGGATACACCAGAGCTGTGCACGAACACCAACCACTCCGATCCCTTCTCAACGAGTTCAGCAACAACAATTGGCTACACTTACGACGCTTTCTTTATCAGCGACGGTCGCTCGAGAAGAAGAACAACCATAGGAGTGCCTGAAAGGGAACGACCACGCTACACATGCACCGAGTGTGGTAAACACTACGCCACTTCATCGAACCTCTCCAGACACAAACAGACCCACCGAAGCCCCGATTCTCAACTGGCCAAAAAGTGTCCCACGTGTAGCAAAGTGTACGTAAGCATGCCTGCTCTAGCCATGCATATTTTAACTCACAACCTCAACCACAAGTGTAATGTGTGCGGGAAGGCTTTCTCCAGGCCCTGGCTTCTTCAGGGTCACATGAGGTCGCACACAGGTGAGAAACCCTTCGGTTGTGCGCACTGTGGCAAAGCATTCGCTGATCGCTCCAATCTAAGGGCACATATGCAGACCCATTCTTCCCTAAAACATTTTCGCTGTCAGAGATGCAATAAAACTTTCGCACTTAAGTCCTATCTGAACAAACATTACGAATCGTCTTGTTTTAAAGAAGAAAGTAATGCAAATCGAACCAATAATGTTCCTGATCACGTTGAAGTTGCAACAAACGAATTCCAAGTGTAGAAGATAGGGAAGAACGGGTTTATATTGCTCAAGTGACGGACTGCTAGCTTCTTTGCCCTCATATAATAATTTGTTTACTTTTTAGCAATAATGTAAAGCAATAATTTTACTTTAATCACAAACAACGCGCTAATTACGAGTGATGCACATTGATAGTATATCAATAAAACATCTCGAAGCAAACTGTGTATCCAAAGCAATAAAAATTTTATAATTTCAGAACGAAGTACGATATATATATATATATTATATATTATATATATATATATACATATGTAAATTTCACAGCAATAAATTTGAATATATATTTATTTATTTATGGAATTTTATACGTGTTTTTTTTTCCTTTCGTTTTATGCTTAAAATGTGTAAATGTTTGGTTGGAGAATACAAAATTTTGGATAACGATTACCTCAAACTGTGTATTTATGCATACATATACATCCAAATACCTCTTAAAACTGTTGATATTACTACACACATTTCTTTTACTCAAAATAATATTTATACTTGCAAAACTTTCAGGGATAATCCATTGATAAAAATTTTCCATCAAATTCACGAAGATTACCTTAATAGTTGATACTTATAGATAATTTCTCATTGTATTAATATGGATTACGACACACTTTAGAAGATTATTTTAATTCTAATCGTCATCTAAACGGTAGATAATCGATTAATATTTTACGAAAACAATTACTTTAGAATAATCTTCTCTTTAGAAGTTAGTACAAAATCAGTTATAGAAAAATTTGTGATAATTAATCAAACATAGCTGCATTATCTTCTTGATGACAATTATTTCTATAATCTCATAATTCATTAATGGATTATAATCGATATATATACATACATACATACATACATATGGTTAGTCTATGCTAATCCCATATTTATACCGATAACTATGCATAATGTGCAACTCTCAGTTAAATATTTAAAAACTTGTAAAAAAAAAACTGGTATGTAGGCATAAATACGAAAAAAAATATACATATATATACCTCCGTATGTTCTCTATTATCATAGTTATACCTTAATTATGCATTCGTTATGCTGTATTATGCATAGAGGGAAAAAAATGTCATGGATAAAAAAAAAAGCAAAGTTTGTTGTGATAACGTTTTTATTATGGAAATATTATAGAGCAATACAGTTGTAAAAATAAGCAATAAATATTTCCTATGCATTTTTTTAAATAACTAGAAGTAGAAAGAAAAAATAATAATAACAATAATATGATTTTTTTTTTAATTATTATTATTGTTAATTAAATTTTTTCTCTCTCTTTCTCTCTCTCCATCAATTCTTCTTCTTCTTCTTCCTTTTCAATCTGTTAAATTTTTCTTTTCTTTTTTTTAAAGAAAATTCTGTTATTTATGATGTAGATTGTCATAAATATGTAATTTTGTAATAAAATATTTGTAATTTGTAATAAAAATTTATGTATAATTATATTCATTTATTTCGAATAGCAATAAAATAGATGATTTTTTCACGAATTGAAGTAGTTCGTTCTCTTTTTTTTTTTTATTAATTTTGGCTATTAAAATTAATAATAATAATAATAATAATAATAATAATATTAAATGTATTTATACAAAATTCACTTTCGACTGTGTCATTAATTAAATTAATGTTCATTAAAACAAAATTAAAATGTTGTTACTCGTTAAACATCATAATATATTATTCTATAATTTTAAAATATTATTATTATTATTATTATGATTAAAAGATTAAATTAATGAAGAATTTTTTATTATTATTATTATTATTATATTTTAAATTAAAAGATGGCAATTATTCCAAAATGTAATATATAAATTTTAATTAAAATCTTAAAAATTTAATTGAAATTATGGAATTTTAATGAAGAACTATCCGCCTTGCGAAAATTTTGAGGATGCTCACACCAATCCATTAAAAATTTAGTAAACATTAAAATTACAAGAGTGTTTAGATAAAAATAACTTTTTCTTTCTTTATGTTAAAAACGTCTTTTGTATATAAAAGCTAGCAGCTTTTCTATTGTATAACAAAAGTGCAATCGGAAGAATGCGTCCGACCATCGGAAGTTACTGCTCTTCTCCTTTACTTCCGCTTCCAAAGCTGGCAATCAGATAGGAGCGATAGGATAGACAGAGAATAGACCTGATATGGGCATACACTTACCATGTTATAGCAGATTTTACACTAGTTACTCGACCGTGCTAAGATAGAAGTGCTATCCCGATGGGGTGCACTGCAGGTGCTTGCTGTGTGTCGACGGTTACGGCCATCCAATGAGTTATGTGCGACTGTGTCTCCTCTGACGGTATAACCATTGCCAAGTTTACTAGAAAGAAGACCCGATAAATAGACTTGCTTTAACTGTGCTTTAACTCTAAAAAATCTCTCTCGCTTTTTTATAACTTACTTCCTCATACAAGAATTATATTAAAAGGTGAGCAAAGTGAAGGTGTTATTCCACCTCACTTGTTCATATTAATGCCTGGATATCCGCGTTACCCGAATGTGTTTCGCTTAACGGGTTAAACAGTAACGTTCTAACCGAAATTTCTTTGATTATACAATTAAAATAAATCTCTCTAAGCACAAATCTTTATCTGTAGAGATTAACTAAACAGTGTAAGCAATCTCGTCTTAGCTTTAATTATTATCAAAACTGGATAAATTATCACCGGAAACAAAGAAAGAAACGGAAAAATTTTAATAGCAGAAATTCCACTACACTTCAACAATTCTAGATTTAATTAAGGAAAAGAAGGGGAAAAATCATTAATATATGATAATTATATTCAGTAAGTAACTCTTTTTATTATTATTATTATCATTATCATCATTCTATTTATATATAAAAAAAAAAAAATAAATTATCTGAATAATAAATCAACGTTTAAAACATGCGAGAGTATCATCGTTCATTACTTTTTTTTTCCTTTCCTTATAAATAGTTATAGCTATATTTATATATATATATTAACATATATAATAATTAATAAAGTTAAAAAAAAAAGTTTTTGTTAAAAGTATCTTTTGTAAAAGTTGTCTCTCTCTCTTGGAAGATAAATTCTGTGGAGAATACATCAGACAAAACATGAATTAATTGCGAGAGTTACTTAAACGTGTGTGCAGCATCCAACCATCTAGGGAACTACCTTTACTCTCCTTTCTCTATGAATGTTTCATAAGACTAAACGCCACTGATGGATTGTGTGCATGGATAGAAGAGGCATAAAGGGAATGAGAGAAGCAAAGAAAGAAAAAAAAATATATATATATATATATTCCTTTCTTTTCCCCCTTTCTACAACAGGTAAGAAGGTTCTCACATTTTTGTTTATAAATTTTTGTTTTTTTTTTTTTTCTTCTGGAATAACTGATGTAACTGTTGGAGGTTTGGGATTACGATTTTTAAATTCTTTTCTTTTTTATATATATTTTTATTACAAGGTCTTGCTGATTTATACCAGTTTTGAGTTTGTTTTGAAATTTATTTTCCTCTTTCGTCGGTTGATTAATATATATTTTTTTCTCTGTTAGTAATTTTATTATTTCTTCTTTTTTTTAAAAAAAAAATCATTTTATCGCATTTTAATACATTAAAATTATTATTTGCGTTTAAATTAGAATATATATATTTTTTCCTTTTAAATATATAAGAAAACATAAAAAAAAATATAAATATTAAATCATTATAATAAAGATCGACTAAAACTCTAGAATAATTTAATCTGAAATTTAAACATTTTTATATGCTTAAATCATTCAAAATAAATTTTAATAAGTTAGAGTTGTCGTTATTCTTGCAATTATTTCTAAAAATATTTTTTAGTAGTACACGAATATGTTAGAAGAATATTTCTATTTTTTTTAATAACGTTTCTATTAAATAAAAGTTTATAAAGTCGCTTCTTCATCGTCACTTCTAAAAATTGTCAAAGAGAGAGAAGATTTGTGGAGAGAAGATAGAATTTGCTTGTAAGCTTTTGGCATTTTTCGATTTCTATTCCCCCTTTTTCATTCTCTCTCTCGACCTTCACGGCTCGTCCATCCCCTTCTATGTTCTCCATTCTATCATGTGATTAATCTGCAAGCATCTTTGCTTCTCCACTTCCGAACTAATCGTAAAAGAATAAAATATGCAAATTTAGTGCACAATTACGTCAGCCCTTTTATTACGTCACCATATCTTTATCATTAAAAAAAAAACTACATTTTTTCCTTTTTGTATCAATTAGGTTTTCCTGAATTCGATATGAATTGCATCGTATTTTTGAACGAATCGGTATTATCCATTATGTATATCTTCTTTATCTCTCTCTCTCTCTCTCTCTTTTTTTTTTTTTTCAGTAAAATCATTCGGTATATCTCAATTAAATTTCCAATTTTTCTTTTTAGAGAAAAGTCGTTGAATGAATAAAAATCAAAATTATTTCGATTAAGATATTATTACGTAACAATTATGGAATAAATAATAATTTTCGGTAACTGAAATAAAATTATTTTTATTTAACTTCATAAACATTCTTAGAGAAACGAAAATTTTACATTTTTGTTTTAAATGTCAGTATCTTCGCTATCTATTTCGATATTTCTTTGTTACGTCACATGTAATTTTTAATGTTACGTAATTATAAAATGCCAATTGATTAAGGTACTGTTACGTAACAATTATGGAATAATTAATAATTTTCAGCAATTGAAACAAAATTATTTTTATTTAACTTCATAAACATTCTTAGAAATGAAAATTACATTTTTTTTTATATGTCAGTATCTTCGCTATCTATTTCGATATTTCTTTGTTACGTTACATCTAATTTTTACTGTTACGTAATTATAAAATGCCAATTGATTAAGTACTGTTACGTAACAATTATGGAATAAATAATAATTTTCAGCAATTGAAACAAAATTATTTTTATTTAACTTCATGAACATTACTTAATTTTCTTAAAAATTAAAATTGCATATATTTTTTTTTTTAAATGTTCAATATCTTCGCTATCTATTTCAATATTTCTTTGTTACGTCACAGTCATTTTTAATGTTACGTAATTATAAAATGTCAATTGCTTTCAACTTAAAATCATTATTGCGTCAATCAATGTCTCTATCAATCAATTATCAGTTTTAACGTCTAAATGTAACATATGTTAGATCACGTATATTTCTAACCGTTAAATTATAATTAAGCATAAAATGTCATTTTTCCTTATTACGTCATAAAAAGACATTGTTTCGCAATCTTCGCGATTATTTCGTATCGATTTTATTTTTATTATTAATAATTTTCTGAAATAATTGCTTTGTTTCACTTTAAATTTAGTACATACGATCATAATCATAGAAAATCTCCAAATATAAAATATTTTACAACTCTGCATCGTATCATTATAAATTTTAACTAATCCGAAGACTTGTAGGTTAAAACTTCACTTAATTTGTAATCAAGCGTGACATAATGACAACAATTACAAGTTTGTAAATCTTTAAACGAGAGAAAAGGCACAACAAAACTGTAAATGGCATTTAACCAAAGAAAGAAACGGAAACGATTACAATTTGATTAATTCCCAAAAGTAAACAAACACAAAATGGTTTGTTGAAAATTTAATAATTTTTGTTTGAATTATAAATTTTTAGAGAAGAAGAGTAAATTATTTTTAAACATCTGTCAGAAGACGTAAATATTAATGGAGTTAGCTTTTATTATTAATAATTCATATCAGCTGACAAACAATGACTCGTTCTGACGTAATTAACTAGATGCAAACCGAAAATTGAACTTGCGAATTTAAAGAAAGACATAGAGAGAGAGAGTAAAAAAAAAAAAAAAAAGAAATTGAACTTTGTAATTTGTAAAGAAAGCATATGCACCTGCACTAATTTCTCATTTTTATCCATATATTTATCACTACAACTGACTGTAATTTTATCTTGAGAACTTTAATTTACTGTAAGTCTATACATACATCACACGACTATCTCTGCATTATATTTAAAGTAATTTATCCATAATAGATCTATTTTTTTTTTAAAGATAGATAAATATCTGGACTGTTTTGCTTTGTTCAAAACGTGGAGTGTGTAGTTTAGAATGGTTTACTATTTTATATAGAGCAGTTTCTGTGCATATAATAATTCATCCTACAATTAATAACAATGAAATAAACTAAAGCACAAAAGTAGGAAAAAAAAATATTGGCGGGAAGCTTAAGTCTGAAGATACTCCTCATTGTTTCTTCCTATGAGTATCTTCAAACATTCCTATTTTTGTGCTTTAGTTTATTTCACAGTTCCTCTGCTTTTAATTGTTTCAATCGTACTTTTTCTTAATTAAATAATAAAAATTAAGTATAATTTCTTAATAAAAATAATAATGCAATGTTTACGATCTCAAACAATTGAAAACATTCTGTACAGAGACTACTTTTCTTAATTTCTTATAATTCTGCTTATGCAATGATTACCTTTTTCTGTTGGTAGTTATGTAGAGAGCATTAAAAGCTTTCGAATAAGAGTAGCCAAGCTATTTCTACCGCGATTAATACCATGTAAGTCTCTCAGTAGGGGTCTAATGTCAACAAGCTAAGAGACTAGTAAAAAGGTAGAGTACAAAGTGTCTGCAACTTTACTATGTATCTAATTAAAATCCTATACATAATCATGAGAACAGTCGTTAAGTCTGTGTCATCTGAGCTTCTGTTAAGTAAGTTGTTAGAGGTAGATGCGCTTACAATGATTTTTCTCGGCTGTTTACAGTAGATGGATGATGTAGCTATCCTACTTCTCTGATGGACTGATTCATCAACGCAAAGATTTTATGCCAAGAAAAGTTTGCAAAGATTTTAGAAATGATACATGATGACATAGAATGTATCTATTGAAAGTATTTTCTCCATCAAGCTCTTGCTGTCTTTAGTTGATGTAGCAGTTTTCTTTTTGATAAATGAGTCTGATTTATCTTTTAAACTCTATTTACTGTAATCGTAATCTTTGATTTGAAAATGGGATTTTTACTTTTATATTTCACTTCTAATATGCACTTCTCTTGTCTATTCTGCACTTGCTAGTATATGGACATAAATTACTAACTTTCGACTTATCTCTATACATTTAGGATGTTCAGCAACAGGAATATCATCACAGAGTTTTCTAACCATAATTTATTTTATTATCATATGAATTAAAGGAGAAATTTACTGAATCCTTCTGCTTACAGAATTCTAGCTAGCGAGCATGCTAGTTAAAAATAACATAGAAAATACACATAATATGCTTTGAATTTATACAAAATTTGATAAGAGCAGATCGTTATAATATAAACTAAAAATACAAGAAAGCAGTAATAATTATTTCTCGAATGGAACAAATCTTCAACTAAACTTAATCAGGATAAATGCCAGGAAGTTTTACGAACTCTAGAAACACCTAAAGATCTTCTTTTACTCCTTAAGAACTAGAACCAGCAAAATGTATTACGCTTCTTAACTAAATTGCTGTCAGCTTTATCATTTCTCTTCATTGTAGTCGCTTCATTTGAATAACTGTCACCAGGAAAGCAAGAAGTGGTGATGACAAAACTTCTTTCGTTTTATATAGTATTTTCTCTACATTAAGTGCATCAGGAGTAGATGCGTTGAGTGA
>WUQG02027987.1:0-11144 GCA_011317285.2 Androctonus mauritanicus
TTCACTGAATTTGTACTATTACGTTACGATATGAAGTTTATTTATTTATAGATATTATGGTATGAACATTAATTTTTGATTAAAAAGTTTTAACGCCACCCCTGGCAATAGTCCGCGCCTCCCAGATTGGAAACCACGGCCCTATACGCTTATTGGCACTTTAATTCAATTGATGCGAGGCGCACTCTAGTGGCTGTTAGAAAAACTAAGAAATGGTAAATAATGGCGGAAAACATTATGATAGCAATTATTGCCATGGATGTATAATGCATTCATGATTATTGTCGTATTGTTGGGTGTCATAAAAATGATTATAGTACACCCAAAGTCTGTACATTTAGTATTCCTTTATTTTTTGTCGTAAATAGTGATCGTTAATGATGATAGTTGATTCTTATTTGCTACAAGTACAGCTGAATGCTACAAACTTTGCAGGACATTGAAGCGGACAAATTAACTCTGGGGCTAACTAAAGAAATATTATCCACATTTATATTGTATTTTAGTTTTCCAAATAATTTCTCCAATGTCATCGTCATTTTGTACTTCTCATTTGATGATTTTCCCAGTGTTTGCAGACGAGAAGTGCAAGTCTTATTATTTTTTCCATTTATAAATCAGATGATTTCTGCAGCATGTTACATAGACCTTCCATTCCAGCAATACAATTGCATTGACTCTACATAAACTTATTTTCATTATCAAACTAAATTATAAAAACCTTAACATCGGTATGACATAAACCGAAGATCTTATAAACATCCGCAGGACGCAATAGTTATTTTTTAAACAGAATATTGGCGAATACAAAATCCTCGCGAACATTGTTAATTCCATCATAGAACATTAATAATGAAAAAAAAATAAAATTTTAAAAGTTAAGAGGAAAAAAAATTAAAGCTAACGATGGTAGACGAGATTATAGTATAGTTCAACATGGCGTCTTGCTACTTGAATTCAAACTTCAGAGCAAAAGTGTTCCATAGTGAAACGAAGCAAGTTGTACTTGCTTCGTTTACGTTTATTGCACATTAATAGAAAAACATCCAGATAAATTAATAAGAGAATCGTTGATTTATTAGTAGAGTTAACTGGTATCTCGGTAACGATACCAGGGCCATACAAATTTTGGTAAAAAATTAGCCAGTTTTGTATTAAATATGGTTTTGTTAATTGTTTAAAATTATTGTTTGATATGTTCTATCCCAAATATTAAATTGAATGTAAATTTAAATGAAGGATATTACTTTAACAAAATGTTTATTTTAGCAACTTAACATTATACATAGAAATATGATAACTCGTAGAAAATATTAAAATCAACAATTATTTATAAAAAAATTAAAAATATTTTTAAAACAAATAGGCGTAAGAGCTCCTAAGTTCAGCCACCACCAATGGTCAGCCTTAGTTGGATAAAATCAGCCATATTTAGTTCATTTTATATCCAAATTTATATTTTTTGCATACCCCATGCTCAGCCACTCTTAAGCTATTAAAATATATTTGCAAAGAATGCTGGGAATAAATCATTTGTCCAATGTACAGCCATTCTTCAGAGTTATCAAGTGGACAATGGCTGTTAGTTTTGATTTCTGTTTTTCATATAACTGTACTTACCAAGTGTAGCATGTAAATACAGGCTTATTTTTACTTAATTAGGTAAGATAGTTAATTATATTGCTTATAAAGCATTCAATTTGTTTTCAGTATGAAATAAGACTTGTAATCTAATAGGGATCAGCTATTTAGAGGGAGGCTGACAACAGGTTAGATTATTTAACTTACTTTTCAGTAGTCAGCCAGGGGAGGCTGAATAATGGTTTAAAATCCAAATTGTTATTTGTAGTTGATATTAACACATTCAAAAGAACTAACTTTGTTCCTTTTAAGAAATATAAATGCACGTGGTTACATGTTAATATATCCAGTAGTCAGCCACTTATTTGATAATAGGCTGATTACTGGATGCAGCAAATGCTATTTCCAACCCCTGGCAGTTTGACTTATTTTCTTTTTTAATTTTTGTTGAAACATTCAAACTGCATATTTTTCCATCACTATTAGTCTTTTTGTTGAAGCTGACCCTATCCAGTATCTGTAAAGCTCAAGAAATGTATTTTTATAGGTTTAGCAAATTTTTAATTTCATAATATACTTTCATTGTAATTTTTAATTTCTTTTAGATAAGCAGTATATCATCAAAAGGAAAACGCCTAATTCATCAATATTCAGAATCTTCCGTTCATCAAGCACTTCAAGAAATTCGTCAAGGTATTGTCACTATTAGAGAAGCTAGCAGAAAATTTGGAGTCCCAAGAGGCACATTGCAAGATCGACTTCATGGACGAGTTCCTGAAGGACCAAGGAAAATGGGACCAGATACTGTGTTGACTTCAGCTGAAGAAAAGAAGTTAGTTGAGTGGCTTACTGATTTAAGTAAATGTGGATTTCCTCGAAAAATTGATGACCTAAACACAGTAAAAAAAATCATTGCTAATGATAACAGGAAAATCCATTTAAAGATGGAAGACCAGGGAAAAAGTGGTATTCATCTTTTCTAAAAAAGAAATCCTGAGGTTGTTGTTAAAGAAGCTGAAGGAGTTTCAAAGGGACGGGCTATAGTTACAGAGCAGACCATTCGTAAGTGGTTTACAGATTTAAAAGACTATCTTCAGGAACATAATGTATTAGACATATTAAATGACCCAAAACGCATATTGAATGGTGATGAAATTTCATTCTGTATGTGCCCAAAAACAGGAAAAGTACTTGCTCCAAAGGGATGGAAAAATGTTTATCAAATATAGCAAGGAAATGAAAAAGAAACCATCACAGTACTGCTAGTATTTACAGCAAGTGAAGATATAGTAACTCCTATGGTTGTATTCCCATATGTCAGACCCACAAAAGATGTGATAAACAGCATGCCAGCTGACTGGTTTCTAGGAAGATCTGATTCCGGTTGGATGAAGAGTGAACTGTTTTTTGAATACATTGCAAATGGTGTTAACAAATGGCTAGAGCAAAACAAAGTGCAAAAACCTGTCCTCTTATTTGTAGATGGCCACAAAACACATCTAACCATGGAATTGAGTGAGTTTTGTTCAAATAATGATATTATTTTGTATGCTTTACCTTCAAATGCTACTCACATAATGCAACCAGCAGATGTTAGTGTTTTTAAGCCCCTAAAATCTGGTTGGAAAAAGACTGTTAGAAGTTGGCAAGCACAACCAGAAAATATTAACTCTGTATTGACAAAAACTACATTTGCACCTCTTCTGGCTACAGTACTAAAGGAAAGTGCACTTCTTGAGACCATTAAGAATGGATTTCGAAAATGTGGTATCTACCCATATAATCCTAATAATGTAGACTACAGCAAGTGCATTCAAAATGCAATTGAAAATGTACAGAAGCACATGAATAATGCTCCAACGTCTCTTCAAACAGGTGATTTTTACATAGCAGAGACAGCTATACAGATCATCTCGAGCAAGTTAACAGAGCGAGGGATTGATACTAAAATTATTCTTGAGGAAATTAGGAAAAGTAAATCTTTGTTTGTAAATAAACCTTTTTCAGATCTGTATTCGGTCTCAGAATTTGAATTTGAAGATTTGACTCTACCCATAATTGAAGTAGATCATTTGAGTGGAATTAAACCAGGCCTATATGATATAACTGATAATGGAATTCTTACTGCAGTTGAAAATCATGATTCATTTAGTAATTTGCTTTTACCAGACAATAATATACAGAGAAAGGAATCCCACATTTCAAGCATTGAAAATGGAAGTTCACTTATACAGTCTGCTGCAACACCATTGCCTGTTGTAGATACGGAAAATAATGAACAAGGAAATGCAAAGAATTCATCATTTACAAGAAATTCTAATAGTGTATCTCTTGCCTTTGAAAATCATCTATTCTGTCCAAAACCCATCGTTCGTAAAGGAAAGGTAAAAAATTGTCAAGACAGAGCACCAAGTGCTATTTCTTCAGCAGCATGGCGGGATTTTATCAAAAGTAAAGAAGAAGAAAGAGAAAGGAAACAGGAAGAAATTAATAAGCGTAAAGAAGAAAGACTAAAAAGAAAAGCAGAAAATAAGATGAAGAAAAAGATTGTTAAAAAGCAGAAATCAAAGCAGCCTTGGGAAGAAAGTGAAGAGAATGAAAGCTGTAGTGATCAAGAACATTGCGCTTTATGTAATGGGATACTAAAGAGTGATGAAAATGACGATAGTCTTAAAAGTGTTGGATGTTACAACTATCCCCGATGGTTTCATTTAAACTGCACAAACACATTTGATGATAAACCTTATGAGACTATTGCAAACACAGAGTTTATTTGTAATTTATGTAAGCCTAAATAACTGAAACAAGATTGTTTAGTATTTTGTATTCTCATATGATTTTTTCCGTGATTAAAAAAGTTTGTTATTACTGTTTAATTTGTTTTATCAGAAACTTGGGTTTTTTACAATAATTCTGTGATTCACTGGCTGAGAACTGGCTAAGCATTGGCTGAGCATTAGATCTGCTAGGCTGACTAATGGTGAATATTGACATTTTTTACTCGGATGACATTTATTTATATATCTTATCAAATTTATTAAAAGTAATATTTCCTTCAAAAACTGTGATATATGAATGACAGTTTGTGAGAGGTTTAATATTTTTTTATGTTTTCCATTGTAAAATTAGAAAACAGAAACATTGGTAAAAATGTTATCTGGCTGACCATTGGAGAAGTTACCCCTATAATTTTGATTGTGAAAAAATATTTCCAAAAACTTTAGAATTTAATTATCTTATTAAAATAATTCGTGAGTAATTTCTAAATACTCGTAATAATAAAAGTTATTAAATCTATCAAAAATACGTAAAAGTTTTTAAGAAAAATACCATTAACATTCGCTTATAATAATTCCTATTTATACATTAAAATATCTATTGGCGAAGGAATACATTTTTGCTTGTTAGGTACCTAGGCTACGTGACGTCAGACCGACGTTAAGGTGTAGTTAAATATCTTAAAATCGTTAAAATGTCGTAGTAACTACTGAATATTTATTTCTGTTTTTAATTTTATTATTCCCATTTTAAATATAATGTCCCAATTTTTATTAAATATAAAATATCTCGGGTTTTAACTAAGTTATTAATAACCTTTTCCTGATTCTTGTAAACGGAAGAAGTTACTTATACAAGGAATACTACTACTATAAAAAATAAAAGAATTTTACTCTTTCAGAATACAGGAACTGTATTCGATAGCAAGAAAAACTGGAATTATAATTCGAATTTAATAATTTCTGATAGCAATCATATGATACTATATAACAGCCAATCTTGGAGGTTAATTTCTATGTAAAAAGTTCGATTACTATGTGAATAGGGTCAAAAATCGATCACTATAGAAATTTAACAGATTCAGTCCACTGCTTTAGGATAAATATGAAATATATCGGTTTTTCCCATGCACTAAAAACCTTTCGTTTGGTGGTAGAATCTCCAGTAATGTGAGAGAGCGGATGATTGTCGACATCAACATATTTTCGGATCGAATCGCTTTTATATCCTCTTCTGAATTTTATATTCAAAACATTTTAAGCTGATATATCTGTATTTACTTTATATGAAAGCTCTCGAATACACTAACATCTAACGTGATTTATTCTTGTGTCATCAGTAGCTTCAGTTGATGGCTTGATGATATTCTATGTTTGATATCGTTAGTTCATTCCATGTTTTATAGATAAAGTTATATATATCAATGAATTTTCTATTCAGATTCATACGAAAAGGATCATCACACTTTTTTTCATACCTTTAAGAATTTAAGAAATAATACTTCTTAAAGATATTTTAATATAGATTTAAGAAGTACTAAGATGATTTTATTGAATAAAACATATACAGGATGAGCACAAAAACACTCCCAGATTTAAAAATGTAAAAAAAAAATAAAATTAACATGAATATCTTGATAAAATTGATATTTACGATTCAGTTAACTCAAGAATTTTCATTTCTTTTCTTTAAAGAATTGCTAGGCATGATTTTGATAGCTAGAGCTAAATTTTACTCTTTCAAACTTTGGAATGTTTTTGTGTTCACCCTGTATACAAAATAGTGTATATATAATTATAAATATATATTTTGTATATTCATGTAATATATTTTTGAAATTTATTATTATATGATTAAAAATGATTTTTTGCTTTTACTATTTTTGGAATAGGCGTAATGGAAAGATTAGAATTAGGTCCAAGCCGATTATTATCTTTAAATGAAAAATTAATTTATGCGAGATTAACTGGATTTGGTCAGGATGGACCATTTTCCAAAATGGCTGGTCATGATATTAATTATGTTGGACTCTCAGGTTTGTAATTATATGCATATAATAAAATTTCCATATTGCAATAAATTAATTTGTAAAATTAATTATTATAATTGTTTTTAAGTTACACATAAAAAATACTTAAAAAAGTTAGATATTTTTAAAGAGGAGAATATTTATTTGTTTCAAAACAACATTAATTAAAAAATAATTACAAATTTTAATCAATCATTATCACTATAATAATATAACAAGAAAAATATCTGAAATGTATGTTTCAGTTTTTTTTTATAACTGTTAGAAGTGTCATAGAAATAGAAATAAAAATGTAGTGTGAGATGTAAAATATTTTATTCTTGATAAAAATAATAACAAAATTAAGAAAATATTCTAAATTTTTTTAAGCAATTGCTATATTCTGTATATGCAGAGTAGAAACTGAAATTTTCTTTTTAATCTATTGCTATAATATATTAAATATTTCAATTTATTCATTTTATCATTATGATAATTTTTTGAAACTTTCATTGTTAATTTATTAATATTTTTTAAAAATTAAATTAAATTAAATATTAATATCAGATTCATCAAAATAAAACAAAGCACAAATATATTATGTATGGGTATTTTCTTATCAATATTAATATTCATCAAAATTTTTATGAGAATTCAAGTATTAATACAGACACTCCTCAAGTTATAAACATAGCAATTAAATAACCCTAAACTAGCCAAAACTCTCCTAGTGATTAATTTTTTGAATTAACTGCCAAATTAATAATTATTAATTTATGCTACAGTGTCACCATCTATTAGATTAATAATTAATTATTTAAATTTAGGCTAAGATGATGCCATCTGTTATTTAATAATTAAACTACAATTTTTACTAGTTTCCCTAAATTAAAAATTTGCCTTGGCCTGGAATCGAACCAAGAACTTTGAGTTACCATCCCAATGCCTTAACCAGTTAAACTACTAAGACATTGGCAGATTTCTGATTTCAAGATGTATATACCAGTAATTTAGAAATGATCAGGTTTAAGCCAATAATAGCACTCTTGAACAGGCTAAACATAGCCAAGAGCTGTATCACTAAGGGGAATTTGGCCAGTTAGGATTATTTGATCGTGTAATCCCCCTAAGTAAAAGGCTGAATTATGATTACTTAAATAGCTTGTTAATTTGTCTACAGGATCCATTTCTAATATTTTGTATTCTGTATCATGTATATACTGTTTGAGAAGTTTGAATATTTACCTTTCTATAGAATGATTAATGCTTTCAATTTATCATCTTTCATAAATGTCAATTTATCATCATGTAACAACTTAATCACATATTTGGCATCAAGCCAATCTTTAATATTCATGCTGTGTCACTTTCCTTCTTTTTTTAAGGACATAGCCAGTTTCCATCTCATTCGGATTCAGTTTCAGGTTCCACATTGTTATTAATATTACATACTTTCTTTATTAAGATCTTTGTTTAAGAGTGATATCTTATAAGCAAAGATCTTAATAAAGAAGAACAATACATAGGATATACATTCCACTCCCTAGAGAAGATAGGGAATGAAAACAAAATGGATATTGAGAAACCCTACAAAAACTGCTGACAGAGGACATATAACTTCGATGTTGAAATTCAGTGGAAGAAAGCCAGCCTAGTAGTATTTATAATACTCTAATTTAGACATTCATTTTGTTATGTTTAATAACAAAATAACATTCAATCTTTGCTACTTTCATAGCTAACACACTTGAATTTATTTTCTGAAGACCAAGAAAGCCTAGAAATGCTTTTTATTTTATAAGAAGTTATACTATCATAATTGGTTTAAAAATTATTTATATATAAATATCATTTAAAAACTTAATTGTTCATGATGAATAATTAAGATAAATTTAATTCATAAAATCTAAAATATGACAATTATTATTAAAGAGTAGAACTATCAAATGTATTTATTTCTGAAAAAAATCGGTTAATATAAAAAATTCAATCAGTTTTCATTTATGTATTATTTTAAATAAATATTATGCAAGAAACTAAATACTACTTATATTTACTTGTAATATAAGTAGTATTTAGTTTATATAATATTAGTAGTATATAGAATAGCTGAAAACGTTATCTTAATAAACTGTTATTTTCCTACTTTTGTGCTGCTATTATTTCAATTATATTTACTTGTTGTTTAGATGCAATATCTGAAAGATCTGCAAATATCCATATTTGTTTCTAATCATTATATATCTATTTCTTACCAAATTTAGAATTAAATTAAAAATTCATATTTGAAATATTCTATTTTCTCCATACATAATGTAATAATTGCATTATCACTACAATATTAAACAAAAATAATCATGTATTTGATCATAAAGTGTATCAAACATAAGCTCCTCTGAACACAGAATTTCTTATTTTATAATATTTGAGCAATTTTTCTTTAACAAGTTTGAAAAGGATATTAAGAATGAAAAATTTATATACCAGTAATTTAATAATATTGTTGCAGAAATAAATTATTGTTGCAGAATTAAAACAAAAATTCCATGCACAACCAATCAATAAAATAAAAATCTTTATTATTTTTTTAAACTATATTGTATAAAAGTAGCAATTACATCTCTAGCTGAATAGATGTATAAAAGTGCTCGAAATTTTTGTTTTATATACCAGTAATTTTTTTAATTGATTTTTTCAAGATTATGATAGCCAGAAATAGTCAAAGAAATTTTAGAAAAAATTTTTCCATCATTTTATGTCTGCCTAGAAATATTATCAAAATGATAAATTAAAAGATAGGACATTCAACTACATAAAAAAATTTTATCACAATTAATGGAATGGAAATCCAGTTACTATACAACCACCACATCAATACAAATACACGATTGTTGCAAACACGACTGTTGATCCAGATGAGCAAAAATAATCACTCAGCATTTAGTAATTGATTAGAATCATCAAATATTGCACAAATTTAATCAGAAATATTAGATCAATACATCTGAATTATATAATACATTGCACAGTAGTACTCGCCAAAAAGAATAAATGTTTATCAGGTACAGTTTCTTACAATGAATTCTTAATAATTATCTGTTGATTCACATCTTTTAATATGTCTGGAAATGATTTTCACAATCTGTTATCATCTTAGAACTTTCTATCTTTTTATATTCTGTAGAAATTTCCAATTTGTTAATTGTGAAGAATCCTTGTTCTCAGAATTCAGCATAATACATTCATTAAGTATAATTGCTTCAATCAGTTAAGATTACCAAACATTTTAATTTCTGAGGTCATGTTTTAGTTTTAAATGTCTCCACATTGAATTTTAATTCTTTATTTTATGAATTTAAATTTTTCAACATTGAACTATAATAATTAATTTTCATTTATTAACAGAGATTTTTCAATCTCTGTTAATACATATGGCAAGACAACATATTATTAAATATTAAATGTATATATTAGTTTGATAATTATTAAATAATAAAACAAGACACAGGCAGGAAACTGTTTTTCAATACAAAATTTAAGCAAGACATTTATTTAGCAAAAATGAAAAGATTTTGGATATTATCTTTGGGCTTTCATAACTGAATAATATTAAGATAATTAATCATTGTACAATACAGTATTCTATTAGAAAAGAATGAATATGGCATTTTAGCCAAAAATATTTCATTTTATTATAAATAAATATTTTACTGCTTTAGAATTTTTTCTTCACTTAGTAATACACTAATTATAGGGTTGTTCGGAAAATAGTTTTGTTTTCTTCATGAAAATGAACAATTTTTTTATAGTATATAAATATTTTATTCAATTATATATTGACCATTTTGGTCCAACACATTTTGGTAGTAGCATGATTCCATGCTTATAGAATTTTTGATCTTTGGTTGCAAAAAACTGAACCAAGTGATTTTTGAAATCTTCATTTGAACTAAATGCATTGTCATTTAAAGAATTTTGTAAAGACCAGAACAAGTAATAATCAGAAGGTGCCAGATCTGGTGAATATGGTGGGTGCAGTAACACATCCCATCCAAGCTGCAACAACTTCTGGCGAGTCATCAAACTTATATCAGGTCATGATGAAATACTACACCTTTTCTGTAATCAATTCTGGCTTCTTCTATTTGACAGAATCACTTAATTTGTCCAATTGGTGGCAGTATACTTGTGAATTAATTGTGAAATTGTCTGGTAGAAGTTAAAAAAAAAATAATTCTCTTGAAATCCCACCAAACAGAGCACATCATTCTTTTTTTATGAATATCTGCTTTTTAAGTGCTTTGAGCTGGCTCAGTTCCTCTGCTGCACAATCTCTTGCATTCGACATTGTTGTAAACAATCCATTTTTCATTGCCAGTTTTGTTTCAGAAACAGATCATTTTCTTAACGTTTGAGCAGCAAATCACAAATTTCAATGCGATGGAGCAAATCTCTTTCCTTGAGAACATGTGGAACCCAATATCAAGCTTTGAAACAAAACCAAGTCGTTTCATATGGTCACGAACAGTCGAATTTGACAAATTCAATCTCATAACTATTTCTCTTGTTGTTATTCGGCAGTTTGCTTCAACCATCGAAACTGTCAGAATGAAATTTTGCAAATCAGTTTTGGCACTGGCATTCTGTTAACACATTCTCCATACACTTCACATAACTTTTCTCTTGTTTGAACAGCATTCTATCTTTTCAGTAATAAAAAAGCAAAATATGCCAAAAATGCTCCTTTTTGTTTTCCATTTTTGATACAACACCAAAA
>WUQG02027998.1:0-11143 GCA_011317285.2 Androctonus mauritanicus
ACGAGTGCGGCCTATACAATGTAGCGGTCTATCCCGTAAATTTTAAATTTTTTTAGTTTTAGTTTAAATTTTTTTTGTTATCGGTAAATAAAACTCAATAGCAAGTACTGTACAGTACTTGCTATTGAGTTTTATTTACTGATAACAGCTTTCTTTCACGTTTCGTAATGTTAGAATTTTTCGGCTATTGTTATCAATCGGTTAATATTATCATGCTATATCTGGCCCGAAGTGATCACAATAAGTGGCGAGCACTGTATATATATATAAAGTAAATTGTAAGTTTGACTTACTTCACATTTTTGTTTTATTGCTTTAATCCAACTTTCAGGATCTGAAAATCTATATAATTCCAATTCACCAATGTTTTGTTTTTGAGCTGGATCCTTCATATATATATTAAAATTTAAAATAATTAAATTATAAGCTAATTTTTAAAAATAAGTTTATGAATATTTTATTTAATGTAAAAAAAAATAATTTTTCTCAATACAAAATCAGAATATTTTTTTCTATAACTTTTAGAATGATTATGTCCAAATATGTGTCTATTTACTTTTACTAATTATTATTATTATTATTGAAACAATAGATTCTATATCATTTCCTTTTGTAGCTCATTTTTATATTTTGATGAATAGATTTAACAAACAAATACTAATGTAGTATTTAATATATTTCCATTATTTAAACCTGTCTTTATTTTAAAAATATTATGTACAACTAAAACTGTAACTAAAATTAACGTGTAAGTATAATAAAGATAAGTCTCTCCAAATCTTCACATTTGATTGGATCTAAACAAAAAACAAACAAGAAATGTTTGTCTTCAACTAATTGAAATGATCTAAAATGATATCAAGATTCAGAAAAGAAATCATTGTATTATGTCAGAAATATATAATATGTTTGAAATATTACAATATCTAAATATGATTTAGATGCAGTATTAAACATAGATTTCATATTAATATGAATACTTTTTTCTAATTTGTTTAAAGGATATACATATACTTCAGGAATTAAAAAAATGGCTTATTGTTGGATACAGTAGAATCAATTTTAGTTTTACATAATATTTTTAAAATAAAGACAGGTTTAAATAATGGAAATATATATATATTTTTTTAAACTTATAAATTCTATTATGAGATAAAGCTTTTTAATTATTGTAATAAAATTAATTATTAAATCTATCACTACAATATATATAGAAAAATCAAATATCATCTACTTTTGGATACATATGATTAATATATCAGTTAAATAGCAGTGTTATTGTTTTGATCAAAGATTTTATTTATCATTAGAATAAAATAATGTACATCATTTAATTTTTCAAATAGACTTACTAAATTCATAATGAAATACTTCTTACTTTAAATATTGAATAAAAGTAAACAATAAGCCAAATAAGTAATTGCTTAGTATGCAATTTTAATTTTTAAGATAGTGACTTTGTTTCGTATATGATTATTATTATTATTTGTACCTAAAAATATCAGTGTTTGACAATAATAATAAAAATAATATTGTTTTTAGGAATTGTTTGTCAGGTTTTCTCAAAAATGTGTATGGAGGGATAATCTTCTAACTATAGTTTTGTTGATTTTAGGAACTAGTCACTGACTGGTGCCCTGATTGACCACATGAGAAAGGATGAAGAGAAACTTCTTTGGTCTGTATTTCAACTGACAAGGGAACATCGCATCCGATGTGTCTGGGATTTTGCTGATATTTTGTCATCTGAAAGAGCATAAAGAGTGGATGAAGAACCACCCCTATATTGGGGGTCAACATTCTAGCATTTTCGAGAAAATCGCTTTTGAAATTTTGGAAATTTTTCGTTTTACTTAAATAGCAAACGCTCGAGCATTCGACTAGATGTTGTAGTGCCATAGTGGTTACGTCGGGGTTTCGACGGTCGGAGGATATAGGTTCAGTTCTCCGTAGTTTGTGAATTTTTTTTCTCTCTAATCTTTTGCGCTTTTTAAAGTTTATATTATATTTGGATATTTAACAATTATTTAGCAATTTTTAAATAATTATTTCAAATGTTTTAAGCGATTTACAAATATTACATACAATAGTAAAACATAACTCTTCACAATAATTATAAAGTGTATTCTGGAATATAACTATACATTATTTATGCAAAAGATGCATTTATCCTGACAATAAGTAAAAGTAATCTTTTTCAGATGATAAAATATCGGCAAAATCCCAGACACATTGGGTGCAATGTTCCCTTGTGAGACAGACTATGTGGATAGCTGAAAACATTTTTGAATAAATGATTTATCTTACTTATTTGGCTTATTGTTTACTTTTATTCAAGAAATAAATTTGCTTAAACCCCACAAGATTCACTTTTTTAATAATAATTTTATCATTGAAGATTCATTCATTGCAATATTTTCAATGAAATTTATTATGAAAGAGATTAGGTTATAGTTATCCTATAAATCTTGTATATTTGTATTTATATTTATAACAATGATATTTAATGAATAATAATATATATATTGTAAAAAAATCTCAATTAATAAAATTATATAATTATTAAAAACATGCTTAATATAAGCAATCTTTTAAATAAATAAAAACTTTTACTTACCGATCAATAATTTATGTTTCATTACGAAAATAATTTCAAGTATTTATATGTATTATTATATCAGATCATCCCATAAGTAATGTCTTTTTTTGCACATGTGAAGAAAACAAATAAAATTTATTTGGAATAATCTTTTAATCATCATAATAAATGCCCCAATACTTTTCAACTTTCTCCCACTGTTCAACAAGTTTTTGAATGCCAGACTTGAAAATGTCCATGGATTTTGATCCAAAAAAATGTAGGCAGAGTTCAATGCACTTCCTTGATATTTTGAAGTTTTTATCCAGAAAGATCAAGGCTGCAAAACAGATGGTAATCAGATGGTGCAAGGTCAGAGGAATGTGTTGGATAGAAAAGTTTTTCCCATCCAAACTCTTGCAACTTGGCACAAATTATTCTGGTTGTATGTGGTTTCACACAGTCACCACATCATTATGATTAAGAGTGCCAGACATTTTTCCTGCAAGGCAATGCAAAGACGCTCTAGCTGCTGACAGCAGACATACCTTGTGATTTGGTTCTGTGTGAGAAGCTCTTAATGGATTATGCATTGTATATTCCATCAAATATTCAGCAAAACCTTATTTGGAAAATGCCAAGATTTAGCCACTACTGCAGGCACAATCTGTTTAGGAAGCCACTAATATTTGTGCTTAATTTTGTGGTACAGAATCCATTTTTATCTCCTATAACCACTCTTTTCAAAAATGGCTCCCTCTTTTTCATGGGAGAACAAAAAGTGCAAATGTCCACACATCGGTGCAGATTTTGAGCTCATGAAGTATCCACTTATCCAATTTTAATATATAACTAAGATTCTGCAGATGCCTGTGAATAGTTAAATGGATGAATGGATGACTGTAGCAAATTCTTTGACTGTTGCCTTCAGATTTCTCTCCAAAGCAGCTCTCAGCACATCATTGTCTACTTCAACAGATCAGCATATTCAAGAGGATCCTGTTCCCAAATTGGAATTTTTGGAACATCCTTGACACTTTCTGACATTCAGTATACTCTGCCCATATATGGTATTGGTGTAACTACAGTTGCTGTATGCCCTTGATTAAACTCTTACAGCATAATATGCCTTATGTATTCTTCAGACACCTTCATTTCCTATAGACTTTAATAGCACAAGAGATGAATGTACAACTGTTGTTCTTTGCCTCATATTATATGCTTTGCAATACCTCTTATCGTGTCCTTGATCTACTTCATTATGTGGTCACCAGAAGCAATAGTTCTGTGGGACATGTGTAAAATGACATTACTTATGAGACTATCTGATATATACATAGTTTTCATATATAGCATTAACCTTAAAATTAAACATTTTTTGTACTACATTTACAATTCAAATTTACATAAGTATAAAAAGATTTACTGAATGTATACTTTAAAGAGTTAATTCTTCTTGAGAAAACAATTTAATTTTGAAAGATTTAATCATATATTAAGAAAAACAGTCATTTTTTATACTTAAATTTTTTAAATCAATTAACAATTTTAATAACATACCTGTGCATCATTTTCTCCAAAAGAAAAATATGGCACATAATTTCTTGTTTTTCGAATCTTTTGATTTAACTTATTAATGGCTATTTGAAGTTCATTAGCAGAAGTTAACCCAAATTCATGTAAGCTTTTTTGCTGAATAAATAGATTAAAATTACACAAATAAATTATTTAATCCACCATAATTTATTTTAATTATTTAAAGACTGTAAAATAAATAAATCTTGGTTAATAAATTATATAATTATAGTATAAATATTTTTCAAATAAATGAAACTAACTTTATAATCAATAATTTTGCCCTATAGCTTTTAATTATGTATGTATTTTTTTCATTTAAAAGCAAAAATAAATATTTAAGACTATAATATAGTGTTCAAAGGCATCTTGTTTTAATCCAATCTCTTTATAAGACTAAATAGCATGCAAAAAATTTTCATATAACTCTTCTGAAGATAAAAATAAATGTAATCATCATTTCAATTTTAAAATAGGATTAAAAATAAAGGAACACAAAGTGCAAAGTAATTCCTTTCAGTATAAAATTATACTTCAAAAACAATAATTTAAAAAATTTCTTTAGCATTCTGTTCAAATTGTTTATAGATTGGGCTAGTAAAAACATTGTGGATTAGGATTATTTTTTATCATATTCTAAATGTTTGTTATTGTCATTTGCAGTGAATATATATTAAATAGGGAAGAAAATATGCATAATATTAAATAATTAAATCATAATAACATCTAATATATTTAAAAAAGGTCTAATTAAATAAATGATATTGAGTATTTCTAAAAGTTTGATTGAATTAATAGCATTCCCAATAAAGAATAAAATTTTCATATATAAATTGTATATGTAGTTTATAAAAGATTATTAATTATGATTAAAATGTCAATATATATATAGACAAATTCAACAGATTATAAAATGATACTTCTAAGTCTCAAGTTAATTTCATAAAAACATAAAATATCAAGTTTCCATTATTCAAAGCACACTTTTATGTTCTAAAAAGTAAATTAAAAATATTAAAATAATTTAATAATATATATGTTTTCACAAACTTACTAAAAATACATCTTCTTCATCATCCTCTAATATTTCTTGCATATTAAGAAAGTGCTGTAATTTTTCTTCATCTCTGATTAACTTTAAAATATAAAAATGTATATTAAAAAAGAAGAAAAAACAAGAAATATTAAATGGTCAGAATATTGATAATCAATCAAATTGCTAAAAATAGTAAAAAGTAGTAGCATACAGCTGTTTATTCTCTAAAACAAAGAAATTGTGTATTTCTTGTCTACCAGAATTGTAAGCCAGAAATTTTTACAGGTACTCCTCACTTAATGACTGAGTTCTGTTCTTACCATTTAGTCATAGAATGAAATGATTGACAGGCAAGTAACCTGTTCCTATATATATCTAGAAAATATTGAAAACAAATTTCAACTTAAAAATTTATATCTTGATTATGCACAAAGTATTTTTCTTCAGATTTTTTGGAACTACAAGTGCAGGGAATTGCATACAATAGAAGTCATAAGTGACGCATATGGGCAAAAACCAAATTTTCCATTAAAAAAAAATAGTCATAAGCTTGAACATAAGTTCAAGCAGTCGTTAAGCAGATAGGACATTAAGTGAGGAGTACCTGTATATGGGTAAAACTGAAAAAAAACAAAATGAAAAAACAAAAATTGAATGTTTAAGTTATTTTCCCATGTCCAAGTTTTTAATGTCAGCGGCATGGCAAAACAGTCAGTCATTAAATCATTACCATCTTGAAGGATCCAAGTTCAATTCCAAATCTCACACACATTTTTTAGGAAGAGTCAAGGTCAGGCCAAGCTCATCAAATCCCATCCATCAACTTTCCAGTTAATCCAACCATAGGCATTGGACAAGCTGTGAGGGGCTCTAAAAATGGCTGCTGCCAAAAATATCCATTAGCAGCTTACTTCAAACTAACCTAACCAAATTTTTAGTAAACATAAATAATTACTTTTTAATGCCACCATGGTAGAGCCAATAGGATTTTACAGGAGGTGAATCAATGTCCAGGCTGGATCCATAAAAAATTTTTGAGAAAGCATGGAATATGAATTCCATGCTTCAATGCATTTAGAATGGGATTGAATGTGTCAAGCTTGGATACTTAAAAAGTCTAGAAGTCTAAGATCTAAAATTAAATATAAATACTGCATGGTAGAAATATAATATGCTTCCATGCTGATGATTAACTTAGCCATCTAATTGACTGGCTACCATTATTGCAAAATCATTGATGGCAACTGTCATAAGTAATCACAGTCTTAAGTACAAATTGTCATAAGTCAGGAACCTTCTATATTGAAATAAACCACATATACACCTTTCATCTGAATTAATCTGGATTAATTCCAAACAATCCTTTTGCCATTAACATTCCAGCTAGAATATGTAGAAAGAAGCACTTTGGGAATTACTGACCTTTACGTAGTAAATAAATCAAGCACTCATGCAAAGAAAGTCCTTTAATACAGTAATACCATATTAAAAGACTTTCTTTGCATGAGTGCTTGATTTATTTACTATGTAAAATTCCAGCTAGAAGTCTCAACCTATATGATTTCTTGAATGTCCCAAGGATTTGAACATTGAAGGCACATCAAAGTTTCATATTTCATACAATGAATACATTCAATTTGTTTTATAATCTTCAACAGCTGTGACATTTATGTGTATCTAACAGTCAGATTTATGTGTATTTAATTTTGTTTATTCATTTTTTTATTTTTGGGGTTGTACACTTACATTTTTTATTTACTCAATATGTTTGTATCTCTATTGTAAATAATTAAATAAGTAAAATAAATAATATATGATATTGTATCTGAATAATTAGTCCTGATAATTTTTCCTTTTGGAATAAATTTTCTCCAAATATTTTAAAAATAATAAATAAAGCTAAAAATTAATGGTCAATTGAAAATAAATACATTCAGTGCTGACAAAAATATAAAGACTGAGAAAATATTATCTGATAATTTTTAATATAAAAGAGATTATTTTTAATTTAATCCTTTTATATTTAAACACTTACACTTTCTGCTCTTTTCTCAGCATTTAACTCTTGTAGTCGTTTCAACATTGCAAAGCAACGTTCCATTTTACCATCAATTACAGGATTAAGAGCACCTGGAATCTAAAAATTTATTTTAAAACCAATATTTTAATAATATGTAGATACTATTAATAATAATAAATAGATAATAAGTAGTAGCATAAGTAAAATACTGTTATATACAGATTGTCCTCAACTTATACAAATGACCCAAAATGGTAATAATTTTAGTAATTAATAGACAATGGAATACTGAATCCTTTAAGATGGTATAATCATACATACTTAATTCTGAGTCCTCAAGGTTATAAAATAATTCAGAAGTGAACCAGGATCTAAGGTATAAAATCATTCAAAATTGAACCCAAATTTTCAAGGTGGTAAGCAATTGCTTTACTACATTATTAATAAAATAAAAAAGTATTTTTAGCTGATAAGCTATGAAAATAGCCACATTTGGAATCTCGTAAAGGTCATCAGAACATTATAAGTTGAATGATTATAAGTGGAGGACTATGTGTATTTATTTAGGATAAAATTATAAAATATCTTTCACCTTAAAATTACTGTTATGAATGGGTATTTTATAAATTAAAATTTGTAGGATACCATTCATAATATCTATACAGAAAAATTCAAAAATACAAAGGAAAAAACAGGTGTAATCTTAAGGATAAATGAAACATACAACAAAGAAGATTAACAACACACTGACATATAAAAGCTGAGGACAAAACAGCAATAAAATGAAAATCATAGCAATTGTTAAAAATAGCAGAAACTCCCAAGATTGAGAAATGTATATTATGGGTATATATCAATCACTGATAGTCTCCCAAGATATGCCAATCCAAGATTGATATATAAATTATAGGAGGTGTTACCCAAAAGTAAAATAAAAATTTACTTATAAACAAACATTTATTTACTTATCAAATTTTATATTATGTCTTTCAAAATATTTCCTGTGAGAGTTTATACATTAAATTCAGAAAACATGTCTGAAAGTCTCTTTTATAATGTCCATAATTCACCTCATGCAATTATTGTTGAATCTTCAAAATGTCACTAAATTTTTCTTTGTTCAATTTCAATTTTGTTTTTGGAAAGAGAGAGTAATTTTAGGAAATTAGATAATGAAAATAGGATGGTTGAGGAATTACATCCATGTTATTCTTTTTCGAGAATTTTTGAACAGATAACATAGTGGGTGCATGGAGCACATTATCATCATGTAGTAATCAGTTTTCTTGTTGCTATTTCTTAGGACAATTTCAGATTATATCAATAATATAATTACATTCATATAATAATACTGATTCATAGTTTGTCTAATTGAACAAATTTACAATTGACAATTCCTTCACTATAAAAAAATGATCAATATGCTTTTCAAATTGAAATGAACTTGTCTGTTATTCTTGGGATATGGGGAACAGATATTTTCATTGTGAAGATTGATGAATGCTCTCTTATTAGCAACTTTATATATAAATCAAATAAAAAATATAAATACAAACCAAGAAAAAACAGATAAAGTAGGCTTAATAAATTTTGATCTGTGTAATTAAAAAGAAAAGTTGGCAGATGATGCAAAAACATAATTAGAGAAATTTGATATGTATTTTCAATATACAAACAAGAGAGCGAAATTTCTGTAAGTATTTGTTTATATATTTTAATATTCATTGAAATGCATTTTTCCAAATCTGCTAAATAATTAAATATCCCATGTAAATAAAATAAGTTATTGTCTATTGTCATTATTTCAACTAAATTTTATTTTCTGCTCATTGCAGATCTTTACCACATGAAATTGTCAAGTTTTAAATAATTGTTAAAACATATTTAAAATTTTAGGTTTTTTATTCTTCATAATTCTCTTCTTTGTTTATTAGAACTTTGAAATGTTCCTTCATAGAATAATAATTTTCTGAAAAAATAGTATTATTTCTCTATCTATAAAAATGTATTTATAACAAAGCATATCATTATAGAGCTATTCTATTTATTTTTTTGTCCAAAATAAAAGGAGTAAATATACATTTAAACCTAAAATTGTAAATTTTTTGATTTCTCTATAAAAATATCATATTAACTCAAATATAATGTAAAATCATCAGCATCATTAACAAGTAAATTTTATAAATAAGTAAATCTTAATTAACAATTTTTATTTAACAAGTAACATTAAATCTTACATTTATTTTAAAATTTAGAATATATTATAAAATGAAATATTTTACTGGAGGCTCTGTCATTTTGCTTTATATACATAATAATAATAAATTAAGTACTACAAAGACAAAAATTTTCTTTCTATTGGAGAGAATTGAAGAGTTGTTAAATATATGATAATATAGAATTTTTAAAACAGTTTTATTATTGTTTTTAGATAGCATATTAAAACTAATTGTATTTCCTCAAAAAGAACATATATCTTGTAAAGTGCAGCATAATACAGGATAACATAAAGTCTGTCAATGATTAAAAAAAAATCATAACTTAAAAACTATACTAGACAGAAATATGCAGTTTGAAGCATTATGTAGGCCAATTCTTGTACTTTTCTATTGTACAGGTATATCTATGGAAGATCTAATTGGCATTGTAATCACAAATATCAAAATGGGTGTCTATGAAGCATAAAGCCCAGTGGGTTTTGTGGTATTATGAAACAAAATTGCCAATAACAGTTCAATAAAACTTTAGAAATGAATATGGATGAAATCTGCTTGATATTAAAAATATCAGAGGTTGATATGCAAAGTTTAAAAAGATTGGCAGTATTGATAACCTTAAAAGAATTGGTAAGCCTAGTATGAGTGAAAAGACCGTTCATGCTGTGCATGATGCTTTTCAGTGCAATCCTCAGAAAACTAATGCTTTAATGATGGTAACTGATGAGATGTTGGAGAAAACATGGAGAGAAATAAAGTATCAACTACATGTTCTCTGGATAACAAATAGAGCATATTTTGAAGTGTTCTAATATAGGAAAAAAATAGAAATATTATTTATTGTTTGGTAAAGAAACTTTTTAAATTGAGATAAAATGTGTAAAAAATCCTGTATTTATATTTAACAATTTTTGTATAATAAATGTTTCAAATCAGAGAAAGATTTTATGTTCATCCTGTATTTTTATATAAATATTAAAATAATGTGTATATATTAAAATATATACACATATTTATTAAAATATGTTATTAAAATATATATATATTATTTCATATTAAATCTCTATATAACATACATTATTATTACTTTCATATATTTTGTATAAATAAACCAAACTATAAAAATATAGTATCAACACAAAAATTCATATGCTGCATTTGATAATATTCTTTTGTTAAATAAACGAAATAACATAATTTAACAGCATAGTGTAGCTGTTTTTCTTTTCCATCATATTGATATCTTATTCCAGATATCATAGCATTGCTTTTGACTAAATCAAACTTGTAATAAGTTCACAGTTAGTATTGATATATTGCTAGAACATGATTTCATTTTTGACCTGTAAAATTATAAATATGAAAAAGACTCTTTAAATTGTTAATTTTCATTGTTTAATTTATTCAAGACCAATTTTAGAATAAATTTAGGAATATCAAATGAATATTACACATCCAAGTACTTATACATACAGCTCAAAGAAGCTATTTAATAAGGCTGATTCAATATATATTCATTAAAACCGATGCAGAGATTATCAGACGACATACTGATACTTATCTTTTGCATTGATAAATGAATTGCAAAGTCACGAATTCTAGTGATTGCAAATAAACAAATACTTAAACCTAACGGTTAATACGACTCTGCAAAATCCAGAGTTCTGCCTGAGCTCAGGTCTTTTATTAGTTTCTAACAAAATCTAAACAATAAACTA
>WUQG02028009.1:0-11143 GCA_011317285.2 Androctonus mauritanicus
ATGATGGCATAAAACATCAATAATTTATGACATCATGATGATTTAATAATATATGTCATCCATGCTGACTAAATTAACATTAAAATTGGACACATAAAATCAATGGATTCCAAATGCTAAATGAAAAATAAATAACAAATTCAGAAAGTAGACAATTTTAATTCTTGCTGAACTGTTTGTTGATTGTTTAGTTCTTTCTCAAGTAATCATGAGTTCATACATTGCCTCATTACTTGTATAGTGTTATGATTAATGTATTAGTTTGTTTTATAGTTAATTGCAAACTATAATTTACTACATGAGACTGATCTGCCTATTAAATTGTATTCTTTTATATCCTTTATTATCTTATAAAGGAAATATTTCTGGACTTATATTTATATGAATTTTGCTCTGTTTCCATGAATAGCATTGTCAATTTAAATTTGCTTAGACTGTTTAGGAATACCTTAATTTATATGACAGTAGTAAAATTTAATAAAATTATGTATTTCTGAGAGAAAATATCTGACACTTTATATGAAAATATGAGTAAATATCACAAAATAAATTTTTATTATAAAAAAAGATAGGGGATGTTTATATTCAGTATTGAAATTATGCATCCTTAGTTTTGTTTACATATGAAGTAGAGCATAATGTAGTTATGTTTCTCTTGTTCAGTTGAAATCACAAAGATTTCACTGCTTATTAACTGGAATGATTTTTAATCATTGCAGAAAAATATAGATGCTTGTAATAGTATTGTTAAGATAGTAATCCAGAATTAATTGATAAATACTGGATTAAATAAAAATTATATATAAGAAACATTAAAATGGTAAAAATTTATTACTTTTTTGGTTAACAGAAAATACTTTGTCTAAATTAAATTACAGTAAGTCCCTGATTTATGCAATTTTAATTTATTCAATTTCAGACCTATACAGATGCATAAGTCTTTATTTTCATTGAACTTCCATAAAATGCAAATGAAAAATTCATTAAACAATTTACTTTTTACAAAATTATTACTTAAAGCCCTAAATTTTCTTATTTATGCTTAAAATATGTTCATAAATTTTATTTGGCTATGCTGTTTGTGAATGCACTCATTTGGATATATGAAATTTAAGCATTGTTGGACTTACAATGCTTTTGATTTAAGCAGAAATTTTTTGGATGAATTAACCACTTAAATCAGAGACTTTCTATATTGATTATTATACAAATCCAGATGATTTTCTATTAAACAAAATGGAAAATTAAATTTTAATTAATTACATTTAATCAAATGTGATTTAAATCATTCATCTACTAGCAGTAATAAGTTGAAGAATAATTAGAAAATGATTTTAAACTCTATTGATAGAATTATTAAATTATTTGTTAAAAAGCTGTTGTAAAACTCAGTAACAATAGAAAAACATATTTGATTAAAATATGATAATTTTTGATAAATTGATAATTTTTTTCATTAAATATTCATGTGCTTATATTTCATTTTAAAAGATAGATAAATATTGATTACATAAGTATGTAATACTCTTATTTTTATTAAATTGTTGCTTCTAAACATTAATACATTAATTTCTTTTAGTTTCTATTTATACTTACATATTTAAATAAGAATTCATTCATATTTAACAATTTATCATATAGAAAATGAGCATCAAAAAATGTAAAGTGTAAGTGTAAAAATGTATTGGAATATTTAAAATATTTCATTTCAAATATGTGATGATTAAGATAATCTATAGCAGTTTTTCTGAATTTTTAAAAGAAATTACTACAACTAAAATAATAATCTTTTAATTCCTTCAGTAAATATAAGAATTTACTTTAATATATTTTTTTAATTTAAAGAATTTAAGTAAAGTTATAGGATGTGATAAGAATATGTCTTTCATAAGGATGAATGTGCAGTATATTCATTTAGCTAAATGTCAAATGGCTAAATTTTAAAATAAATATTTGGCCAGAGCTAGATATTCTCATGATAGAATAAATTTCAATAATGATAGAATAAATATGAAATTATATGGAAAACTTTTTTATTTATTTAATTATTTAAACATTTATTAAATACATCCAATATTTGAATTATAATTATTTATAACTTATAAATTTTCCAGCAATAAAAAAATACAAATCTTTAATTTGTGAATATATTATTAACAATTTTATTATCAATTAATTTATTTAAACTAAAAATATTTAATTATTTTGTAATTAAAAAAACTACAATTATATATTCTTCATAATTCAAATAAACTGTTGTAAAATTGCAACATGCCACAGAAAGAAAATAACAACTATTTGTTAGGCTCTTCTATCAGTCAGCTACTGATCTGTGTCCATTATCTGTCTTACTTAAATCTCCATCATAATTCTTGTGTAAAGCATTTCTTTAATTGAATGGCATTAGTTAAAAAATATTATCTGTCCACAAATAATTAAATAATAATCAGTAAATGCTAGTCAAATTACTACATGGCAAAGAATTCAATTATTCAGTTTTCTGAAGATTGGAGCCAAAATAGGTTTTAAACAAATAAAGCTGAAGCCAAACTTCAATGGAAAGTTGTTAGTAATATGATTCATTTATAAAAATGCATTTAATAATGAAGATAAACTATAAGATCTTACTTTTATATTGTATATAGTTAATAACCAATATTAATCTAATAATACAAAGTTATTTGTATAGCAAGAGATTTCAAAATTATTTTGTATCAGCTTGTACCTAAATTAAATAAATACAAATAAGAAAATGTAATAATTTGTCTTAACAATTTTTTAATTCAAATTTATTATTAAATTTTTGTAAAATAAATTAAATTGTAAAAATATTATATATTTTAACTATCATTCGAATATTTTATAGACTACACCATTTCGACATTCTTGCGAGGGACCAGACGATATGGTAAATATTAAAAACTTACAATATATTTTTCCAATATACTTATTTTTTAAAAAACATATAATATGTTCTTTTTTTATAATTAATAAGGTGTATTTATTACATTTGTTGTTATTTTAAGTTAGTTAATATTATACTCTTACATATACTGAATAATGATTGAAAATTAATGGCATCCATATCAACAAAATTGATAAATTTTTCATTATGATCTTTCTTATTTTTTTCTTTTATTTATAAATTTATTTTATTCTATTTTTCATCTTATTTCTAGCAAATAACATGTTAATCCAAATATAAATTGATTTTCAATTTGAGTTAAAGAAAAACATATATATTAAATATGTTATAAAAGGAAATAAAAGTTAAAAATATTCTTAGCCATTATGAATAGAAAGAAAGAAAAATAATTTATGCATCTGATCATTAAAGAAGTAAAAATTCATGTGAAGTTTAATAATAATAAAAATATTATATCGAAGGTGGTACAGCAATATGTCATAACTCCATCTTCCTAACTTTTCAAAAACAAGAAAAATTTGCCTTTTTCACTAGAATATAAGATTTCAGATTTAATTATTGATTGTTTGTTATAAGTTTGAGATTATCTCATCAAGCTTCTCAATCATATAGTTTCTTCCAGCAAAAAGAATTATTGGATATTGACATTTCATCTTTCAAATTTCATTTTAAATGAGATATAAACAAATTGAATCTATTTAATAATTTGCATTTAATAGATTTGTGGATTATGATATTTTGGCACTTCAAAGTGATAGGTTATTTATTATTAAATAAGGCCAAAAAGAATCTCAACTTTTTCAAAAGTGAAGGTTACAACATATTGCTATGTCATCTTCAATATATTAATAAGAAATTTTAATTATTAAATTCAATAATTTTCTTAATCTGTATATTCTTTTTAGCCTGCACATATCAAATCGTGCTTTCTAGGTTCTAGTCTAACTATACCAATTACAAATGGGCAGCTAAACCTTGGAACTTGGCAAGGGATTTGGCTATGTGAACACAGAAATCGAGCAGGTAATTTTATTTATTAACATAGATGAATAAATAAATTTCCTATAGTTTAATAAATGATAAATTAAAATATTGATATTAAAATTTACAACAATTTCATAAATTTTTACAATATATTAATAAATAAACCTTCCTGAATTACTTATGCTCAGTTAACTCAATTAATTAATTTTAATATTGTTTATATTTTATATAGTTTTAATTTTATATTAAATTCTTTGAAAAAATTTCTGCATCTATCCCTATTGGTCAACTATATTTTTAAAAATTCTCATGATTTACAAAATCTATAGCTTTAATAATAATTTTTATTTGTTATTTTTCTGTCATTTATTGTTGAATTTGTTTATTAATCTTAAAATTTTAAGTCATATTTTTGATGGTTGTACATTCACCTTAATCTTAATGAATGAAATTTATGTAAATAAAAAATCATCATGGTTAGAAAAATTAAAAGTAAATAGTATTACATAATTGAATCCTTGGCATATAATTCAATAAAATATTCTCTAAAGTATATTCTATTCATTATTTGCTTATTTTAGCATATTGTAAAAAGCAATAGCAATATGAATTGTACATTTACATATATAATTTTAAAATATAGATGTTTTTGTGTTTATTTATTTTTTGCATTTAAACTCTAATAGACACACAAAGGTTTATAATATAGAATATTGTTCAGCACCAGTATTGACATGTCCTTACATTGTCATTCTTTTTTGTAATATAATTTATTGATTTTTTTATTTTATAAATTAAATGTCACTAAATGGCATTAAATATTAAATAGGTAACATAAGGCTTTCTTGTAGTTTTTGGAAGATAACGTCATTAGATTATTACTTCTACACAAGTTATGTATAGATTAATTGTATTAAATATATCCAACCAAAGTATTCTAAGTAATATCATACAATAAACATGATATGCATAATATCCAAAATAAATGTAACCAGCTTCTATTTCATTTAATATTCTTTTTATTGAGATTTTATAATATCAGGTTAAATCATATTTGAATTGAATTTTAGAATATCAAATCAAAATTCATATCATATTTACCAATTGAAAAAATATTCTTTAATAAAACTTCACTAAACTTTATATATATATATATATATATATATGAAATTTGTTCTCATATCAGGTTAGTTAAAATGGTTTTCTTTTAAAGAATTTACTATATACTGTGTCAATTTATTCTTATATCTGACTTCCATAAAAATTCTGCTTAGATAAAGAATTTGTGAAAAAATTAGCTGAAAATTAGATATATAACTACAGCACGTTTCCCAAAATATCATAAAACATTTATATCTGGTTCACAGACAGTTTATTCACATTTTACTTTTTTATAAAAGGCAGTTTGTTTCTCCAGAAAGCCATTGTTTAAATATGATCTAAAAGATAAATATCAGCTGTTCTATAAGCACAATAATGAAACCATTATTGATTACATTTGAATCACTAGATTTTTGTGAAATTAGATATGTTTTGTTATTTAAGATACTTCAATGCTATATATTTTGATTCTGTATTTTTAACCATTCAAAATGGCATGCATTCAAACTTTTGAAATAATCTATCTTGAACTAATTATTGGATTTTTGTAATATTTAGCTGAAAGTTCAAATCATTAATTGATCTTAATAACATATCAGTTAGTTTTTTTTTATATTCAGCTATTTAAAATTGGAGATATACAAAGTTAAAAGATTTCTCTAATGACATTTGAACTACTTGATTGATTTTTATGGAATGGTCAAGTCATTAAAGTTGACTTTGAAATAAGATTAATAAATCATGCAGCTTTATCTTTTCAAAAATAATAGACATTTAAAGTTTTGATGTTTCCTCATAATAACTGTAGAACTATTTGATAGATTTCTGTGTCATTTTATAAAAAAAATTATGCATAGGAGATAATTTTGATGTTTATATTTTAATCCTGATATGTTTAATTACCCAAAATAGAGAATACCTTCAGAAACTTCAAAATTAACTCTTTTTCAAATTGATTTTTTAATCTAATTTTCAAAAGGAAGATTTTTTATCATTATTTATATAATATGATAAATATAGGAGTAACCTGACTGATAGAAATTTGCCTTTGTGTAAAAAATTTTGAAATGAAAATTAAATAAAAATTCAGCTCTATAATTTAGTATATAGTGCAGTACTGATATTTTACATTGAAACAATATCTATGTCCTGATATAAGTAGAATTACAACAATATAGATAACTGCTATTGATAGATGATCCTTGATAGAAAATTTAGTTATGTAATAAATATCATAATGTGATCTAAATTGTGCATATACATCATATTACAATGCACATGTAAGGAATATCTTAACTTCTGGCTATAGATAGACTGTATTTAAGATATATTAATATATAAATTAAATGTTTTACATTTTAATCATCATTTAACACTTATTTGAAATTTTTATAATTATATATTTTTTATTAATTATAATAAGATGATTTAAAATATTTTATAACTTAAAACTCTTTATTTTTATTTTAAAATTAGGTTCTCGAAAAGTGATTGTGACAATAAATGGAGCTTTGAAAGAATGAAATATAAAATCCATCCCTCTAATTCTCAAATCCTCACTTGAATTTGCTCATATTTTGGTGTTTCAGATTTAATATTCTCTTTTATATTTAATTTGAATGATATTCTAAATCTAGTTGAATATTATTATTAAATATTAAAATAAAAAATTAAATACTGAATGATTCAAAACACAAAAGAATTATAATTATGTACAGTTTATTAATTTAATTCAATAAAATTAATGTCTAAGAATTCACTTGAAAAAAAAAATTGTTATATTTTGTTTAATAAATAAATACTATGCTCAAAACTATTGAAATAGTTTATGATGATTTTTTTTTATAATTTCTGATGTAATATTTATTCTTTCAGAAAATCTCTGATATATGCACAAGTATTTTAATATTTTATTCAAATAAATTGTATATGCAATTTGAATTTTTCAGTTAAAAAATAAATAAATCTGTTTTAAATAAACCAGAAATTCGAAAAAGTTCAATTGTTTTTCTTATAGTTTTAATTTAATTTGGAAAGTCAGTTCAGCTTATTAGTATTTTGAAATTGAGAAAAAATATGTAAGCTTACTGTAAATTCTATACAAACAGTTACATGTTAATGAAATATTAAAACAATATTTGAAATTTGCATTTAAAATATTCTAAAATGTATTTAAATATTTAAGTACTGTCAACAAAATTATATTGTATATTTGTTTATGTAAAGTTCCACAAATGGATATTTTATTAAAGAAGTCTTATTACATTAACATCAATGAATTTTGATAAGAAAATCTACTTGTGTTGTTGTTATTTAATTCATTTAGAATGATTGAATTATAATTATAATTTATTATATATATTATGACAAAACTGCAATTTAAGTCTTTTTCTCATGAAAAATCATTAATTTTAATGAATTTCATAAGCACTTGCATAAATGTTGAACATAGCAAGCAGTTTTTTTTTTTTAATACGATGCATTTTGCCATTATATTTATTTTCAACGATATTAATCAAAAGTCGAAATTGGTTTAGAATTCCAGACTTCAGTGGTGCTGATATTTATGTCCATATTTCATTTATAAACTAAGATCACATGAATACAGTACTTATTTTTGCTACTGAATAATAATAATATTTTTCGGGAATATAGTGTATTTAAAACACATCGGAATGTCTTCTGAAAATATATGAAGTCGTTACATATAGTCAAGATTAAATATTCAAAAATAGGGAATAACTACACAAAACTGCAAATATATCGAAATCAACTTTTGCTTTTGTTAATACAATAGACTCCCGATTAACCGGCCCTATGGGATCGATGATCTCAAACTAATTAATCCAAAAAAAAAAAAAAAATGCAATATGCCATTTACAGGTCACAACCTAAAGGCCTAAATAATAATTTAAATAAAAAAATATATATTGTTTTATATAAATGTTAGTTATCCAGTTAAAAATCGGTAATATTCGATTTGTCCTTCTGATTTTTCATTCGTTTTTTAACGCAAAATCACGATATATTTTAAATAATTACATCAATGGCAGATGAATTATCTTTGTTTGATATATATGTCTTCCTTTTCCAAGTGCTTTTTTTCCTTCGAAATAACTTATTTTCATTTTTATCTCCGCTCGTAGCTCTTTGAAAATGTGACTTGTTAAAACGAGATCAAATTGAAGAGTCTATATCATTTTCACTCAATTCTGTTTTTAATTTTCTAATACAGTATAGTAAATCTACTGTATAAATGATTTTTGATTAGGAAATTGCTATTGAAACGAATATAAATTGTGATCTTATATTGTTTAAAATTTGTTCAAAAAAAATTAAGTAGTTGGATTATGCAGTTTGACCTGACTGCATGGAGAAAATTGTAGTAATTGTGAGATACTACAATTTTCCAAACTTTTCAGGTCTCCAAACTTTTTATCCAGTCGGCCAGATTGGCCGCGTGGAAATGTTTCGGCTTTCCATTATGGAGGACCTGGATTCGAATCTCGGGCTCTACTCCTCGAAAATATTTTTTCAGGGGGTCCGGACTCTGCCCGTCGATCCCCGTTCGTCCACAATCCGGTTGACTTCTCCGCAGGGATGGATAGCCTGTGGTAGGACTTGTTTCGCCCCGTCACATAGTATTCTTCCAGAATGAAAAATGGCGTCATCTGTTAACAAAGAAAAAACTTTTCGCCGTGAGAGCCATATTGAGTACTTCAATACTGTTCCGTGGGCCGTAGCAAAAAAAAAAAAAAAAACTCTAGATATATGAGTTTTATTGAAACATGGTGTTTTTTTCTCTTTAGTTCATTTTAAAAACGTGTTTTTATCGATTTTTTTTTTAAATGTTCTTATTTCGTGAGACATAATTTTTTTGTTGATTAAAAAAAAGTTTATTCGGATGCAACTTTTTATTTCGTTTTGAATTCTTTTAAATTGTTTTCTTCGTTAGTCCATTTTAACCCACCTTTTACAGTCAGAAAGACCGTAACTTGGATTATGGTTATTTTTTACTATTTTGAAATATATTTTGAACACAATTTTAATTAATACATTTAAAATCTATCAATACCCCTTTTTTTTGCGGAATCTTATTGAAAAATTAATCCAGTTAGCGGCCGGATAAAATCATAGCGCGAGCCGTAGTTTGGAGTCCCTGTTCTAGATCATCATAAACAAGAAAAACACCATTTATTGCTAATTATATGTTAGATGTTGAATTTACCGATAATTATTTTTATAAAAATTTCTAATTGGATATATTTTTAAGAGTAAGAATTATATAACGAAATCAAAACTTGATTTTCAGAAAGATGGATAATCTTATTGGAATGGAATTGACAATTAGCGAGCGATGTCATAAAACATTCGTGGACAGATGCACTACATAGTAGCCGACAAACAGTCTTACAGACGATAAAATAGACTGAATATCCAGTGGCGGATTTTGCCTTAAGGGGGCCCGAGGAGTGAGATTTTTGTGTTAAAATAATTTTTTTGTTTAGAAATCAATTTTTTTTATTTTTAGAAAAATACATGCAAGTATGTAACAAAATCGAACAAATAATATTTTTTTTATAATAATTTAACATGTTCAATAAAAGCTTTAGTCACAATAGCACTACAAACTACCTATAACATTAATTTATACAAAAAATATTTTATTTATAATGGTACGTTTCTGCTTTTAGATGTTGCATATTTATCAATAATCACTAATTAAAAAAAAAAAAAAACAGACAAGCTCTTGATTCATGTATGTCCTAAGAGCAAATGAGAAAATGTTGAATACTCCCACTAAACATTGCTCTGATATGTGATGTATCTTTATTACGTTAAATATTTCTTTGATTCTAACATTCTTCGAATTTTGTTATATCGTTTACCTATGTACGAGTCTTATTCACGGTGTGGCTGTCCTCTGGCAACGCCGTCAGAGATTGACTTGCACCTGGCAACATTGCTACCAAAGAGACATTCTCACTTTTCACCACGAACTCTGAGCGATAAAGACACACATGTGGACTCAGATTCCAAGGACTGCATCTCAATATATTCGACGGCCAAACGCATATATGCCAGCTAGTTTCACGTCGACAATGTATATACTATTCTGTAAATATGTATCTATGTTATCACAATAAATATTTTTATAGATTGAAACAGATTATTTCTTGTGGACACTAACACCACAGTTAAATAACTAGAATCTTATGACCTTTGACTTAACATATACAGGGTGGAAGAAAAGTCTATATTCTTCCAAATAACTTGATAACTATCACAGATTTCAAAAATCTGTTAATGCCAATAAATAAGAAGTCATGAATGGGCTATCTGATGGTGACCTTCAAATGAGCTGATTATGCAAATAAGAACACTTGCAAATTCCATCTCAAACAGCAATACATAGGGAAAAATTTCCAATTACAAATTTGTTCAGCATTCACTTCTGAAAGCACTTAAAAAAAACATCAAAACATGAACAGTTCACTCAAAAGTGAAATGAAATGAAAACATTTTTAAATGCAAAGGATTGATATTTATTTCTGACATATAAATAATGAGCCAATATTAAATATAATACCTCAAATCAACAAATTGAAAGCACAGAGTCTAATCGAAAAACAAAAATTAATCAAGAATGTGGTCAAAATATCTTCTACTAGCACCCAAGCACAGTTGAGCATGATGTTGGATGGTATTCCTCACAGCTGTTAGTGTGTCAGTAATGATGTCTTCTAGAGCCTCTACTGTTGTTGTAAACTAATATTTGAAGGAGAGAGTATCATATACTCTCTCAAATATTCTCAGAAAAAGAAGTCCAGTCAAGTGAAATCAGGAGATTGAGAAGACTATGTAACAGACCCATTATGTCCAATCTATTGATCTCCAAACATCTCATCCAAACACTTATGTATGCTGATTGCATAATGAAGAACTCCATCATGTTGATACCACAACCTTCTGTAGGATGGTAATGATAAGTTGTCAACAAATTCTGCTACAACTGTATGAAGATCTAAATGCTGATATCTCTCTGCAAAAATACAGGACCTATGATCATATCATGCACAATACTACACTGACATGCCAGCATTCTTGATAGTTAATATAGGTTTGTATCAG
>WUQG02028020.1:0-11143 GCA_011317285.2 Androctonus mauritanicus
TACACATCAAAATACTCTCATCTATTGTAATAAAGCCATTAGAAAGGCAAAAAGATCTTCCTAGAAAAGAGTATCTTTTCTAGGAAGACCTTTTTGCCTTTCTAATGGGTTTATTACAATAGGTACAATACTCTTTTCTAGGAAGATCCTTTTGCCTTTCTAATGGCTTTATTACAATAGGCGAGAGTAATTTTCTTAATTCTCTGAAAGTATGTCAGAGAATTAAGAAAACACCTGACATATCCAGACTAGTGAAGATAATGTCCAAAGAGGAATTATTACAAGGTTAGTACTATCAAGCTGCCAAATCACAGGATGATTAATACAAGGACTCATTAAAGAAACTCTTTTGAATACATTTCTGCATATAAAATATGATTTGATTTTAAATAGAAACTACAGGCATACCAGCAAATACAATAGGTTAGATAAAACTGCCACCATAAAGCAAATATCATCTTCAAGCAAATCACAACTTTTTTAAATCACTAGCCAGTACATATAAAAGCCTAAAAACATATTTACACTATCATTTATTAAGTGTACAATAGCACTAGGCCTAAAAATAAAGATAACAAAATCAATGCAGATAGCAAAATGGCACCAGCTTACTCTTTTGTCAATCTTTAAAATATTGATAGTTTGATCTAAAATTAGTTAGTTTAAAAAGTTTATTATTCTAAATTAATTATCTTTATTAAATAAACAAAAATATTTATAGTTAAATGTTTGTAGTTTTAAAAGACATTATATTATACTGGATAATTTATACAACTTTTATGTTATTTTATATGTTTATGAATCAGACTACAGATAGTTTAATAGTATTTACAATTCCATAGATGTCATTATATATTAAAGAGAACTGAAGAGAAAAGGATAAATTATATAAATGAAGCATTTTCAATTTTTGCCTTTTTGAAGGAATTAAAGTTATTAGATATATGGAAGAATTATTATTATATTGAAATACTTCTTACTTTAAGTAATAAATAAAAGTAAACAATAAGCCAAATAAGTTAGATAAATCATTTATAAAAAAACATTTTCGGCTATCCATGTAACCTGCCTCAGAGGAAAAAAAAACCAAAGAAGCTTCCCCCATTCTTTCTCATATGACCAAATCAGGGAACCAATCCGTGACCAGTTCCTAAAATCAACAAAACTGCAGGTGAGAGATAGAAGACTTGATGGAAGAATAATCTTCTACCTGTAATTTTGTTGATTTTAGGAACTGGTCATGGATTGGTTTCCTGATTTGGCCAGATGAGAAAAGATGGGGGAAGCTTTTTTGGTCTGTATTTCAATTGAGGAAGGGTATGTGGATAGCCGAAAATGTTTTTGAATAAATGATTTATCTTATTTATTTGGCTTATTGTTTATTTTTATGAATTATTATTAAAAGAACAAACTGAAAAAAATCAAGTCATAAATAGTGTATTTATTTATAAATAATTACATTAAAATTCATCCAAATAATTGTAACTAAACTAACAAAAATAGTTCTTTAGTTGCCAAAAATGCTACATATTCCTATGAATAGGCAACATTTTATTTACAGCTAAAGAAATATTTTTGGTCAACATCAGTTGATCTATATAAGTTTCATTACATCAGATGTAGTTAACATTGACTAAAAATGCTAAAAGCTGACAGACCCCAATGTAGTGTTGTTTACATTGGGCTCTGTCAACTTTTGGCATTTTTAGTAGCAGAATGCCTATAGTTGTAATTAATAAGTATGATATATTAATTAATAATAAGTCAAAATTTATATTAAAAAAATAGTCACAAATTAATTCTGTAAGTGATATAATTGTTTATTCTTTTTAAACCTTAATTATTTTCACAAAATTTCATGAAATCCATTATTTGGTTGATACAAACAACAATAATCTTGCTTTCTTCCTTCAACCTAATCATTATAATTAAAAATTGCAAATCCTAATATATTGAAATTAATTTTAATTCGGATAAACGACTTTAACGTGAATTTTTATTCTGATTTATTTGTTTATATTCTGATTACGAAAAATGCAGCAATTACAAGTTCAACAACAATTCTCTAAAATGAAGCATAATTGCCATTTTTTAACATGGAAATACTGTACATTTACGCTTTAAAAATCCCATCATTTATAATCACAAATTCGTAGACAACTCATAATTACAAGATCATAAAAATTAACAATAGAACATCTGGATGTCTCATAATACATTTTTGAATATATATTATCAAAAAGTAGCATACGCATCTTTAAGTAGAAAAATATGCATCATCATTATTTATGATAAATATATAATAAAATCGATTCGATTACGGCTAAAACTAAAAACAAATCATATAGATAACTGATATTTGATTACAATATACAGTATTTCCTGTTTGTAATAAGATTATTTCTTTATAATAATAATACTACCGATTTTCAAAAATAGATTTTTGAGAATTTTAATTTAGGAATTTTTTACAAAATTTCTATAAAAGTAAAAATCAAGCATGATTGAATTTAATTTCAATATTAAACTTATAAAAGCTTCCTACAAAAAATATTAAGCACGGTAAATTAATGTTATTAATACTGAATACAAAAATGATAGAAAAAATAATTTTGCTTTATTAAATTAGTGTCACACGAAAGAAAAATTAACCAAATTGTAAACACTACTGTATAGTTATTTATGGATCATCTATTGAAAATTCCGTTACTTAACATAAATATTTTACTATTAAATGTTCCACAGATTGCTTACTGTGAAGTCTTGTATATTTTCAGCTGCTTCGATAGTACACGTTAAAGCTTGTGTATCATCTAGAGTCAGTTTAGTCTCCCTCTTCTTCTCAAAAACCGCCATCTTGCTGGCGTCAATCACCGAAAATGTTACGCCCCCTAAAGTGAAAGACCTCAGATTTGTTCCGGTTTGCGATTTAGAATCTAAGATTGATAACTGATATGCATAAAAAATTTTAAAACAAAAACGATTAATAAATAATCATAAATTGAAAATGAGATTATTTTTTAAATATTACTTAATAATAGCATAATTGTCTCAGATTTCAATTAAAAAGTTGACTTTTATATAAAGATTAATTTTGTTTTCGATCGATATTTTGATCTTCAACAATTTTTCATCAATGCTTATGTAATCGTATTATATATTGATGAAATTCAATTAGATTTTATTGTTCAAATACTGACGAAAATCGAAATATTGACGGAAAACATTTTGAATTTATTATATTTTAAATCACTTTCTTCGTACAAAATTCGTAATATTTTATTATAATTTATTAATAATCATCAATTAAATAACTTTTTACATTAAATTAACTTGTTTATTAATACAGTATTTAGCTTTTTATGATATTTATTTCTTGCGCGAAATACGACTTTGTTTATAATTTATAAATTAATTTGACGTCATTTGCAACTCAAAATTTTAATGAATAACGTGAAATTAATTTCAATATTGAAATATTCAATAATTACTTGGCAAAAGGAAAATATAATATAATGGCAAAAATAAATAAAATGCATCAGACATTTGCAATGCAATATGGAATTCAATCATTTTCTATTTTCATATTAAATTTCTAATTGAAATACAATATCTATTTATTTATACAGCTTTCATATTGTTAGTACCGTAATCTAATATTACATTTATATTTAAAATCAATATAATAGATGCTCACTATAATAGATTAGACTGTTTCGTTCTTAAACTATCCAATTTTTAATCAAAAACTTATAAAAATTTGATTCTAAAATAAAAATATGTTATTCTATTAAATATAAACTAAATATATATATATTAAATTTGTATCTTAAACAGGATAAATTTCAATTTAAAAAAAAGCATTAATATTCTATTGTCTTTGAAAACTTCTATTTAAATAAATTACTTTCAAGGAAACATTTATTGTCTGGATCTATAGTCTATCTAGCAATTTTATCTTTTAATTCTAAAATCAAATGAATAATTCGTTGAATATTAAAATAAAATCTATTAAAATTCCTATTTTGATTGAAAATTTCATCAACAGATGGCGAGACATTCATTTAACTGAAAACATTCTAGTCTTGTTTTTCGTGCAGTAGAATTTAAAAAAATGTTTGTATTGTATAATATATTATTATTATTAAATAATTACAATTAATATATATATGTTGTATATTTAACTTATATAAAGTTCTGTATATAAATTTATATCAAATAATACTTTTTTTAATATAAGAAAGTAGCGTATCGTATTCACAATTGAAAATCGGAGAAAAAATAAGGATATAAATAAGGAAAAATATATTACTGGATTATAGCATCAGTTGCAGTGATTTTGATGGCCTTAGTCAATTTTATAATTGCAGTTAATTACAGAAATTAAATTAGTAGCAGAATAGTACAACAAACCAGAGACAGATTCTGAAAAAATTTGTAAGGGGCAATTCCTTATATTTTAGTCTTGCAATGACTGATTGATAATAGATTTATGCAGATTTATTATTTATTTATTTATACTGTATTTACTGTTATTGTTTACAGCGGGAATGCATACATAGAAAAGAAGCGATAAAAAATAAGTTTATTTATTATATAAATTCGAAATAAAATTATAATATAGGGATTTTGTTAGGGATTTCAATATTTTTAAAGAACGCGATGGGGCGACCGCCTAACTCATCTCCAAGGATGTGCTCATCTTTGGATTTGTATAACTCAATGATTTGTACTTGGACAAAAAGCAAAAAAAAATACACATTCTATCAACTTTGAATGCATCTTTTTTCTTGGCATCTTCGTGTAATGATAAGTTGGTTCATCTTCAGGGATAGCTTCATAAGCTATTTGCCATGCTATGTTCCTTATCAAACCGCCTTGAGGCTACATACAATACTTACAATACTGCAACTACTTATATTATAGATCTATACTAATATGTATTACTTTATAGATGCCGTATCATAATTTCGATTTATTCAATGCATCTCTATTATTATTAAAAGCAATATTATATTTGATATTAATTTATATAAATTTTCGTAATTATAGTGAATATTTTTTATTTATTGATTCCAAGTATATGTTTATTGTTTTTTTATAAAATGTAGGTGAAAAATGAATAAAGAGAATAGAAAATTTGGGAAAATACTGTAGGACTGATCAAGAATAGTTGTAACACTTTTTACTTTATTTCACATTATGAAAATTTCAATTTCAGAAAAATAAATATATTATTGTAAAGACCATTTATTAATTTCATCACTAATTCAAAACAAATTTTATTCGATGAAAATTAGTATTTTTTAAAATATTTTTCTGAATAATAGTAAATGTTGCAACCAACCTTTCTGTCCGGGTAGATTATACTCTATGTAGTAAGTTACAAAATTTCAATGAAATATAGACTATATCCAAGTTTCTTTGCATTCAGATTTTATAATATAGCCTAATAAATTTTAATCTAGTCCTCTGCTGAATAATCAAAACTGTGACAAACAAAAAAAAATTATCGTCTGTACGTTCCTGACTTCATTTCTTACACAGTGCATTGGATCCATTTTCTCATTATTGTTTTTAGTCTTCATTATAGATGAAACAAAAATACTTTTCTTCATATGATTAGGTTCGGTTATGTTAGTTAAACAGTCATATCACATTTTAGATATTCTATCCCTAGCGGCAGTCACTTTTAGAGCCAATACCCATGGTGTGGTCAACATGAAGGATGAAAATGAGGTTTAACGGGCCGAACCCGGGTCCCTCCTGAAAAACTAGAGATATGACATTTGAATTTGAACCCGGATTCTCCAAGATGGTACTATGCTTTACCATACCGTCCTCTGGCTAATATCTTCATATGAACTGCTTGATTTGGATATTTAACGGTAGTGAACCAGCATCATTGATTTAGACCAGCAGTTCTCAACCAGTAGTATTCGAACGATGACTAATGGTATAGTCTTGACTTCCTATTTGTATACAAGATATTGATAATATTCATTAAATATGATTAGATATAATAATAAAAGATATAATATACATTGATGATATTGAAATTTTTGAATTTTGGTTTTGGTGGTATGCATTTATGTAACATCTGAGACAGCTGATTTAGACTATTTCAACCTGTCTCTATGCTCTTGTTACATTTTTCCGAAATTCCACAATTTTAACTTGGAAGATATCATCACAGTTAAACTTAATATATAATCTCGAGGATGGGTTAATTTATACCACTGTCCTGTAAGTTATTGCATGACTATTACATAGGAACAATTACTAACTACCAAAGAAAATTTATAACAATTTTTAAATTAAGCTGTTTTTTAATTACGTTGCCCTTAAAACATTTTTATTAAATCAGTCGTGTTATATGTACGTCAGCTAACTGAAAAAATGTGGTCAGATAGTAACCTTTATTAAGCATTTTCATGTGTAATTTGAAGATTTTTGAAAATTTAAGAATGAGTAGTGGCATCTATTACAACCAACGTGTATTACTTATAGCTCTAGTCTCCTCTAATATTAAAATTCCGTTTTTTATGTTGCTTTACGTATGAAAACTTAAAACCTATATGCGTACAGAAATAATTTATTTTATCTATACATTCTTTAATTTATTATACTATTAATTTTTAGTTAGCTGTAACAATTTCATTTATAAAATTTATGTAACGATTGATCGAATGATTGAATTGAATTAATTTTTTCTTTTCTGTGAAATATAACTCAATATTTGAAAAGAAATTGGAGAGGTCAACATACGACACCCAAATGCATATCCATTAGAAATTGATTTTGATGTTGAGATTAATACAAAGATTTTTGAAAAGAACTGCTGGTAATTGTTTAATTTCCGAATGTATCCACCGTTTTGGAATGATAAAAAAATGCACGATTAAAATATATGACATCAAAATCATTTTCAATGACATAAATTCTATATTGAATGTCATAATCTGATGAAACTATAGAATTAATTAATGTAATTTCACGTTAATGGTTTATCTCCACTATTGAATTTTATAAAATCAAATGATTTAAAAGTTATTGGGAGAAATCTCCAAAGTTTAAATGTTCGCTGTTTTTAAATGAATTGAAGATAAAGGGTTTAACTAATATGTCAGTTATTCAGTCATCTTCAATGGCTTAGTCTTCATGCTATATACTATAACATAGAAATTCAAAAATTAGTTAAATATACATTAAGAGATTATTTCAGAAATTTGAATGCACGTCATTTTTAAATAGTTGAAGATAACTCACAGTCAAATTTTATGAAAACCTATTTGTTAACTCAAAAATTATTAGTAAGCCATACACAAATAGATGTGATAACATCTATCTGTTTGTCTTTATAAGGAAAGTAACTTTTTAAGATCCCATGGTGATCTTATAAAGTCACTTTCCTTCATAAAATAAATTAAAAATAATAGCATTCGAAAACAAAAAATACCAAGGAAAAGTTTGCATATTTTTATTCATTAATTCATTTTGTAGAGCAATATCTGCTCTACAAAAAACGTTCAATATTTCAAAATCAAAACGAAAGACTATTCGAATGTTAAAAATCTTATATTGGGTCCAACTTGAATAATATATTCCGGTATAAATGCTGATATAATTTCATATAATTGCAATAAAATTTATTTTAAAACTATGTGAAAATTTGATATTTCAATTTTTAATTTTTTTAGTCAAGTAAATTAAAAATTGAAATCTTATATTTTTACGTAATCTTAAAAGAAATCCTGTTACAAATTATATGTAATTATATCAATAATAATTTTAAGTGCCATTTTTCGTATGAAAGTTAAAACTTTAATTTTGCAAATAAAATATTAAAAAAAAAATATGAAAAATATTTTTCGGAAATATTCATCTTTAGAAATATTAAAATATAGGCCCTATAACAATTAAATTATTAAACAAAGTTTGCTTGTAGACCTCACAAAACGACTCTGGGAGCAACAAATTGGATATCCTAATCTAGATTTTTATAAGCATTATATCTACATTTATCGTAAGATCAGAAATTCTTAAATCATAAAACATATTATATATTCTATCCGTTTTTATATTTTCTTGATTTTTGTAATTTATTAATTTTATACAGTATTTATTTAAAATGCAGCATTGAAATGATATTTAAAAAATAGTATATCTATGCAAAAATATTTGAATAGAATATTGTGAATTTGTGAATCTATGATATCTATTCATTAACCATAATTCTGGAAAGAAAACAGCCTTCATTTGACGATATATAATTTATATTTTATTACAGCTGTTATGATTGCTAATATCATTTATGAATGGAGAAAATTTAAATTAATAAAGAATTTACAATTTAAATTATCTTGGAAGCGGTTGCACTATGCTGCGAAGAGACTGCTGACTTGATATTTCCTTGTATTAGTCAATTGGATGCAATCATTTTTAGATTTCATTAATATTTTTTTCTTAATGAGTGAAAGCGATGAGCTTTTTATATTATTTGATGTCAGAAGATATTGGGAGCATGAAATATTATAATTGTGTGCAAATAGAGAAATGTGAAGTGCATTTTATTTTTCTTATCAAGACTGTCAAACACTAAAAAGTACTCTTTTGTTGGATTTAATTGAAGAAAATATAAAAATAAAAACTTATATAAAAGTAGATTGTTTGCCAAGATATGAGACAATGCTACTGGAATGATAGTGCTTAATATTATCCATGCATAATACGACACATTTCCGCAAATAATTATTTCATTTCATCATACTGTTCTTGCAAAAATTTCAAAAATAAATGTTGTGATACAAATTCTTTTCTTTTATGGTTGACAAAATACCAAAATATTGACATTCGGTCTGGTAGAAAGGCAGAATATAGTTGGGTAGTCTTTACAGGATAGCATACATAATGATTACGATGCAGATTTATTCCCATTTTATTTAGATAAATAACAGTGGTAATTGCTGGAATGTTTGTGTAAGGTTGTTGATTATTCTCTTTGATTTATTACATTTAATTCGTTGCTTTTGGCATTTATCTTTTACAACTATTTGTGAATTAATTTAGCTTCTCTTATATGTCTATACATATCGACTTGCTTTTTCAAATCGTTATATACATATATAGTATAATTTGTAATGATTTGAAAAAGCAAGTCGATATATCACCATTATAATTATAAAATTTCATAATTCCACTTCGGCTATTTTTGTTAAAGAAGAAAAACAATAAGAATTTTTTTTTTACAATGCTCTTTTCCTATAAAAATAACACATATTATGAAGTTATATAAATAAAATCTGTAAGATAAAGTAACACATTTTGTACTGAAATTACAAAATTAATTAGAAACGACGAAATTGCATTTTCATCTACATTTTATTTTTCAAGCGATTCCATTGATAATCAGAAATCTCCTTCCTTCAGTAAGATTTTGTTTGATAGAGATTCCTTATGCACTTTCCGTGTTTTGGTTTTATAAAATAATCCACTTATAATACAGTACGATATTTATTAAACTCATGCCGCTTTCTTCTAACTTCGTATGTTTTTACATGCGACGATTTAATAAATATCTAATCTGTTACAATGAAATGATACAGATTAACGAAGGACATCTACTAGAGATTAGATGTCCGTCAAACAGTTGATCTAATCTATTGTGATGTCCTTCGAGATTATATGTTCAACAAAAAAAAATTATGTTAACAATGCATTTCAATAGATATAATTTGATCATAGCAATGCATAATAATAATACAGTAATAATAATTCAATAGCTCAGTAAACAACAATATAATAAGTTAATATGAATTAATTCGGTTGATTGCAAGACTATATAAGGTAATCAAAAAATCTGAAATCAAATTTTTATATAGCCTGCTTATAATTTTACAATTTTGGATATATAGTAAAAATAAAAATAATTAAGTGAAACAATCTAAGATTAGTCAAATAAACAAAAGAATAATTTTTAATATGCGAATTATAGCAACTAATAAAAGGAAATTTCTAAAGTCAAATATTTCAATAATAACCATTAAGCCATGTAAGAAAAAAAAATAACAGATTTTCAGAAAAATTAATAATTAGATGTTATTTTAACAATAAATCAACGAGATCTACCTAAACACTTGAGAATTCTAAAAATCAACTATAATTTGATTTTATGAAAAGAAGGAAAAATTAGATGAAACATTCTGAGAAAGATTCCGAAGACCAAACAAATTTTACAATAAGAGATCGGCAAACTCTGGAAAAAATGATGAAATCATTCCGTAAGATATCATAGAAACCATCATTTTAGAATTCTAAATAGCAAGTCTTTCTTTTACAAATATCTCTATTGTCCACAGAGAGATATAACATAGGCTTTCATGGTAGAACTACAGCTTAAACTTTAATACAACACTAACAGAAAATTGGAATAGTGCATTCGTACATCATTTATCACTAGCAAAGTTTGCCCGCCTTACCCGGGTATAGTTTGAAAACATATAAAGTATATTAGGAAAAACTTGGTTTTGATTATTTGCATGATGATTTCTTCTACATGCAAATAATCAAACCATTATCTTCATTCAGCTGTTCTTTAATACAATTCTTATAATGTCCAGAAGATTCACGAAGTTATGAGTCAATAAGTCTTTCTGTTCTTCGATTTGAAAAATACTTATTTAGAGGAACATTGAAATTCGTAATATTGTGATATTGTATACTTTACCTACCGAAAAATTGATCATTTTATCGATCTTCATTTTTATCGATTATTGTCTCCAGGAAGAATATTTTTTAATTGGAAAATTATTTCATGCATTGATTTTATTTGTTACTTCAAATCTCATGTTTATTGAAATAGTATATTATCACAGACTAATTGAATTACAATTGGAAGAAATTATTTATTCTTTCTGAATTTATTACGGGATCAGTTATAAATATTATGTCAGGGTCGGCCGGATTGGCGACGTGGAAACGCTTCGGCTTTCCACTCTGGAGGACCTGAGTTCGAGTCTCGGGTCCCACCCCTTGAAAATATTTATCATGGGGTCCGGGCCCAACCTGTCGATCCCCGTACTCCACAATCCGGCTGACCCCTCCGCAGGGGTGGGCAGTCTGTGGAAGGGCTTGTTTCGCCCCG
>WUQG02028031.1:0-11143 GCA_011317285.2 Androctonus mauritanicus
TACCATATATTCCTGCGTTACTTTTTCTCCATATTCATAAAATATTGAACTTATGTTTTTTTTTCAAATAAAATTATAAAGACGAATGAAACAGTTCGTTATGCTAGTCGTATAACAGTTAACGTCAGAACAGTCATTTAATAGTTTCTACTTGTGAATTGTAGATTTATTTACTAAAATAAGAAAACGCAAAATTTTAAAAAATATTTTATAATATTAACTTTTCTGTTTACTAATTAGCATACAATTATAGTAGTGGCCCCTTGATAATCGCATACTCTCATAAGTTCCATATGGAACTTATGCAGACTCTCATAAGTTCCATATTTTCTAAGAAATATTTGCGTAGATTATTCTATGAAAAGAGATGATTGAGACAAAGTTTTGTAAGAATGGAAGGCAATAAAAAGTAAAATTTGGAAGCAGATGCATTACAATATTTTGACAATTCAAAACTTTAGCTAACAAATCGCATTCTTGTTAATTCCTTTACATCCATCAGTTAGATATCAAAATGATGCATAATATATGTACTGTATACAAATTGATGTCAAATATTTTCGGAACATGTTTCTCTTAATAAAACAGAATTAGAAATATTTATGTAAAAATTGTCCGGAAGATGCTCTTTACTGAGTAATGAGTGGTTTTTGTACCTCTGAAAACGTTAGTAGCGACAAAATCGACAACCAGACCGCATTGATTTACAAACCTGTACAATTGTAAACGTTCCAGAGATATTGACAAACAGTATCAACAGTTAATGCAGTTGCATTATCAAATAGTGTGCAAATTCGTGTTGCAGGATTACTCTATGAATATTTACAGAAACACAAAATTACCAATACTCTGCAAGGCATCTCTTCGGAACACACGCTTATACAAACATTTCTCAATTGATTTATTAAGAGAAATGTGGTCTACAAATATTTGATCGATCAATTTTTATATATTCTTTACGTTTCCTGATTCATCTTATTCAATTGTCTATTAAATTCCATTAGATTAAAGATAATGTTTAAAGTATCCGCGCCTTTAATTCAGTCTGAGAGAAAGATTCTTCGACTATTTCTCAATATAAAAATTAAATTCTATATTTTAAACTATGATCTTTCACTTAATTTACTTTTGTTTTAAGTGAATTTACTTCACTTAAAACAAATGATCTTTTTTTTGTAAAAAAAAAAAAAAAAGGAAACTTAAATTATGATCGTTTTATCGAGTTATTCAAATTTTTCTTCTTGTAAGAGAAATAATCATTTTTTATTCCGTGACGTATCCTTAACGATAGATAAATATCAAATATATATATAATCACAGGAATCTAAAATATTTAATTTCTTTAAGGTTAATATCTAAATAACATAAATCCAGCGAATCGTGATATACCGTTCATGGCAAATTGAACATTATCGTCATCGACTTAGAAGGTACCCGTTCGTTTCGGCAGTAATTTATATTATTTTAGAAAGAATAAAATATCATTAAAGTAAAATTATTATAATTTAATTAAATCTGTGTTATTCGATATTAATTTCCGAAATTTCCATATTTTCAATGGGCGTTATTTTCTCATCGGGAAACCGTATTTATTTAATTCTGTAATTTAATGTAATTGAGAAGTCGCGTATTGATCCCATTATTATCCAAATACGGTATTATTCTACGTAAATTTATGCATTGAAATATCTCGGGAATAATTAATATCGCTTTCTGTAGTAGATATTTGCAAATAATCCAATTTAAATGCCAAATATAGATCACCGACTTAGTAATGTAATGAGTGTTTCAGTTCTATTGAATAGTCTCAAGAATCCAATAATAAACAAGACCGTGATATTGACCATAGAAATAAGTGATTGGAATATATTATTAATTATGATAACATATTTATTCGCATACGGTTTTATTCTATACGCACAAATTTCATTAAAAAACGATAATTAAGTTACTTATGTTGACGTGCGAGTTTAATATGATATTTATCAATAATTTACGTATAATTTTTATAGATCTTTATTGATTTTGATATAAAATATATTCTAAAGAATATTTTAAAGAATAGAATAAAAAAATCTACAATGTCCTTCATCACTTAAATAAAACCGTTAAAAATTTTATTGTTTTTTTCGAAGAGCTCTTAAAAAAAATCATTTTATGATTGATCTAAATGCTCAAAAAAAAAAAAAAAGGACCAGAGTTTAATTTTTAGTTTGAGAGAGATAATTTGACGTGTTCCAACCTCGTTATAAATATTTTAAAGATTATCCAAACAGAATCATTACGACGACAACACTTGTAAGTTGATTTAACAATTTACAGTACATAACTTAGGAGAAAATTAATTTTAACAGAAAACGATAACTCGATTATAAATTTTCAAAAATTTTTGAATAAAATAGATGTATTTTGAGTTAACGTGACATAATCGATCATATATTATCAACGATTATCGTCACTCAGTTGTAGTTATTAACAAAAAGTCTCTTAAAAAAACAGTAATATGATATCGAAATCAATTGTGGGAGCAACAGCAATTATTTGAGGATATCAAATTTGTTTATTTTGATATCTTCTGGAAGAAAACTTTATTCCACAATCAATATTCTGCATCATTTTATCTGTATTAATTTTTTCAAAGATATATAATCTTTCTTTTGTATGGTAAGCTTGATGGCTAAATTTTGATTGCCCCCTTTCCACTCAAACAGAATACTAAGGGAGCCGTTCTGGGCCAAAATTAAATGCAAAATGTAGAAAAAGCGAGGAACCATTCGACTTAACCTATGTGATGACGTGTGTGAGAGTAACCTGTAGAGGAATATTAATAATCCTATTCTATGTTAGGTAGAAGCTTAGAACTATGTTGATAGAAGTTAAGCGCTATGTTATCAGAAACCTAGAACTATGTTAGTAGTATATCTAGAAAGTATGTTAAGAGGAAACTTATTTTAAGTCAGTAAAAGACTTACAACTATGTTAATATCTAAAATTAACATTTTTTAAAATTATTTTTATATATATATAATCATGAAGATAAAAATCTGTACTGATGTTAAAAGATTACAACAGATACTGGATTTTAATATCGAAATATTTATTAAATATGTAATATAATACTGTAACCTAATTATTAAAATCCTAATAAATCTTTATTAAATATTAAAATCTTAATTAATTAAATTTATATTTATTATAAATTAATTATTTATTAAAATCATACAAATATCGTAACTACCGACTAAGAAAACTTTATCGCCATTTTGCAACATTAATAAAATGGCAAAAAATTTACCAAAATTACTTTAAAAAAATAAATAAATAAAAAATCAAATATTGTGTGTAATAATGCAGATAATAAAATACCCATGACTTAAATTAATGAATATTCTATAATTTAAATTAACGAACTAGTCAGCACAGAACAGATAAATTACTAAAGTGTCATTAATAATTACATTTTTATTTAATTTAAAATTCTTTATACTTTTACGATGCTTAAACTTGAATTATTTTTAATTAATTCATTTTGAAGACTGTAACCAAGATTACTAATTTAGTTATTAATTTCAATTCGGAGAAAGTGAATAACATCTATAGTAATTAAGTTACATTGTACATCTACGTAATTCTTTTATTTTTGTGATAAATTTTGCCTGAAAGATGTGGAAGAGAAAACTTCAGATTCGCCCTAATTGCACATTAAGCATTGAAAAATTTGCCCATTTTTCTTACTTTTTTTTTAATCCATATAAGTAAAAAAATGTGAAAAACAAGTAAGTTATTATGTTTAATTGATTTATTCGTCAAATTAATAATTTACAAAATTTGGAGACATTTCTATGCATGACGATAACGATAAAATACGAAAATTTAGGGATTAAATCATCAAATGATGATGATGATGTTATGCAATGTTGTTATAGGCCTACTATTGTTATGAAGCATATCGGAACAATCAACCTGCTAAATTATCTGTTAGTGAATGCATTTCGTTAAGCTCTCATACAGAAATTTTATGGTGTTATTTCGTGAAATTTTTTATTTTTAAAAGGCCAAAAAACAGATATATTTCATTATTTTCTCAAAACGGTGTTAGAACTTGAAATATCGCGAATATAACGAATGTTAAAAAAAATATGTGCATGTTCTCACGGAAATGCATCTATTATTTATGAAAATCATTTTGAGAGAGGTGAAAATTATAGATGATGATATGTAGAGCGATTTCGTTAAAATTTAATATTCTGTAGCAAATTATTCTTAGAATGTTTCGAAACTTGCTGAAGTAATAAACTAAATTCGTATGCTTTTAATTTTAATTAAGCTGATCACAAAAAAATGCGATATTCCGTTCAAATTTATCTTATATTGAAAAAGGATATGTTGATGTAACTTTAAAACATTCGATGTTGGAATCAGGATTTCTTTGAGAAAGTTTAATCTTTCGATCCAAAATTTCGTAACGTAAACCACAAAACGTAATTCCAGTTTTTCATAAATTTCCGTTATAATGTCATCCTGTTTATCTGTTTATTTTGCAATGTCAATTTTCTTATTGTTCGATACAAGATTTCCCAATTTTTTTTTTTTTTTTTATTCTTGATGATTTCAGTCATCAATATGGTCCAATTGAAAAATAGAATAAATCACATTCGCACTTTTATTCTCGAAGAAAAACTTAATTACGCATTATGCAAACTCTCCTATGTTGTATGATGTTGTATGTTGTGTGTGTGTATGTTGTATTTCACACTAAACATACGACAAATAATAGAAAACTCTCCTTCTAAAGTACAGTGCTGTGAATATTGCTAATAGTCATGTTGAGCAATTAAAACAAATAATAATTTGTGATTCAGCATGTGATACGTATGCCTTATTCTATTCCGAATGCATAACATAGCATAGAGTTTCAAATATTCGAGTTATTCAAAATCGTATCAATATTATTTGAATTTCTCAATGATTTTGTTTACAAAAATAACTTTCCGATTTAAATACTGAAAATTAAACAAAATGTAAAAATAATGGATAACATGAATAACATAAATGTAAAAAAAGAATAAGATAACATATTAAATTTTCAAACATATGTTTTATTGTAAATTAATGGCATTTTTCTGTTAGTCATAGCTTTGGTTCAAAATATTGACAAAATTATATAAATATTGTTTTAAAAAATACTGTTAGTCGATTTAAGAAATTTGCATGAGATGAAAATGAAATTTTTAATAATAAAATTTATTATTTTCTCCTCTTTTCTTCCTAAAGAATCTAGTGCGAAGTCATTAAGAAACTTTTAAAATTGGATTTCTTAATTCCAGGTTACTACTCAGAGTTGAAACTGGTAGCACTCACCTATATCCTTTATTAAGACAGATATTTAATCCTGATTCCGTTCTCATCAAAGATCCCCTTCAACTTCAAACGTTATTTATTTAAATCAACATCCTTAAAATTTAATTGGTGAATTTCAACAGATGAGATGTTTAATTCCTTTGACTTCTTGTTAGATCAAATTATTTCTCCAAACAATGTGTAACAGACTCTTCTAAATTCCATTTGAATAATGCCATTTACTACTTACTGTAAATGGAAAGACTTATTTGTTACTGTACTCAACATTCCACTCTTGGTATTCTCAAAATCAATCTACCAAACTCTTGCTAATAACAGTTCTTAGTGTAGTCTTGCATCTTTGAATAAATAAGTTTTTCATTAGATTAAATTCTAAAATATTATATGTTCAAAGATATAAAATTCTACAAACTTCTATATATAAGGTTTTCAAAGTCAATTTAGGATATATTGAAGGAAGAGAATGTTTTGTACTGATGAGGACGAGAAAACCAAGAAGATGGTCTTTCTGTACTGTTGCAATAACAAGTATTATATGCATATATAGTATAACTGTTTTCAATATTATCCGATTATTTTAACATACCGTAATTTTTCAACTAATTAAAATTATTATAAAAATAAATCATCAAACAATAGAGCATATTGTAATTAACATATTCGTCTTCATAACATTTATATCTGTTTGTTTTCATTTTCTTAATTTTTATGTATAAATTATATATATTCAATAGTGTTAGACATAGAGTGTTATACATAGAATATATATATACATATGTATTATATATATACATGTGTTAGAAATATATACATATATATTTCTAACACATATTCTATGTATATATATATACATAGAATGTGTACATATGTGTGCCTGTGCATCACAGTTTATCAGTTACATTGCACTCTCTAAAAAATCTAATTGCTTAAAATAATTTATCTATAAAATTTAATTATTTATAAATTTCTCTAATTTATTTAAATAAATACAGTAGTCTACTACAGTATAATATTTTTATTTATTAACTAACTATATTTATAAATTTTATATTCAAAATTTAAGAATCATTTTGCGATACAAAAAAATTTTAAATGACTAATGATGGTAATTTGATCAAGTCTATTCTGTTACGGAAACATGTCATAGTAGATTTTCTTTAAAATTTTCTTAACTGTATCTTGTTTCAATTTTCTTTAGTCTGGTTTTATCTTTGATCGCAAATCTAATATCAATGGTTTTTTTTTTTTCTTTTCTTTTTTTTTCTGAAGCTCTAATTCCAGAAACATGTTTTTTTTTTTTTTTTTTAAATAAATTTGAAAATAATAGGTTGTTTTTAGTCGAAGTTTTTTTCAGTATATTTTTAATGAGGCATAAAACCTCTTGGCAAAAATATAAATTCCATTTTTATAAGTAACTATACTTTCGAATTTTTATAGGAATCTTATTATTTCCATTAATTTGAAAGCATTTTTATTTAATTTATATTTTAAATATATATTTTTTCGGCTATATTGTTTGTGTTAAGAATATTTCAGTTCACCAACCTGTGTTTAAATTTTCATTAAAGTAGAACTATAGAATTTTTCGATTAAATATTGCTCTTAAATATTTAAAAATGTCTGACTTCTTATTGATTTTTAATGCTATTAATAGCAGATACGAGCATATGTTGAAGAACACATACGAATTCAAGTTATAATAGTGTCTAAGTGTTACTAAGAGATTATATAGTGGTTAAAACTGAAAAAATAAGCACTTGTAGGAAGAACTAATCGCCTACTTTTAAAGCGCATCTTTTATTTTAGATGATTAAAAATAAAGAGCTAAAATATTGGCATCAAAATCGTCTTCAATGGCATAATCTATATGCTAAATGCCATAAAAATCTATTAAATAGTCCGTAATTATTTTACATGCAAATCTACATGCACATGTTATTTTAAATTCGGCATTAACATCCTGATTAGCCTGTTAACTTTTATAAATTTCAATCAGATAGTTCAAACGTTATTAAGGAAAACCTTTAAAGTTTGAACGAACACCAATTTTTAAACGAACGAAGATAAAAAGTTAATTTATGTGTCATCGAGATCGCCTTCGGCGATTTGACCTTCTTGTTAAATTTTACTTTTCTACTAGCTAATAACAGAAAATAAGATTACCTTAATTAAAAATCCAATAGGTAGTATTCAGGATATATCAAATTGAATATCTTGGAAATTTCAGCATCCGCCATTTTTAAATGGTTGAAGCTAGAAGATTACATGATGGTTAGAGATGTTAGATTCGCTTTCGCGCAAAATATCGACTTTTTAACATTATGAAAAAAATATTAATTAGTTCAGGAGTTATTAGTAGAGATATATGTCAGCGTAGTAATCTCATAATGCTTCGTTTTATATCGGAAACTAGGCAAAAAAAAAAAGAGTACAAAATAAAATAAATCAGTGTAAAAATGGATCAATGTTATCACAACAAAATTTTGTTTCTAGTAATTTTATGGAAGATTGTAATGATTAATAAATGATTATAATCTAGTAGACAATATATATTTATCATATTTATTTAATTTTTGGATTTTATTAAAAAAAATAATAATGCAATAGAGAATCAGAAAGATAAAGCCGATTATTTTCTTCATATCTTTAGTGAATTTAGAGTTAGAGTCTATTAGATAAATCTTTTCTAGATCTGATAGTTTAAAAGAAATATTAATGTAGATTAAAATCTAGAAATTAATTTGACGACTTCATAACTATCAACTTCATAATATTAATTATTAGTAATTTGAAAAATAACAATATATCGAAAAAACATATTACAGTATTATTGTGAAATATTATAAAATAATATATTATTCTGCACAGGTATTACAATGGAAATATTTTATTTAAATATATGATTCTCCAATAACTCTACTAGCTATATGCTGGTAGAGTTATTGGAGCTGGTAATGATGCTATTAACTTTAGAATAAAGACAAACTATCGACGATTGAGCAATGAGCATTCTGTTATTTGAACGCTTGCATATTTGATATAAATTACCATGTTTCACTAAGAAGAAAGTTATCAGCTAATCTAAGAATAGTTATTGTTGTTATTTTTTTTATACAAATGAAAAATTTTTAATTAATTAAAAATTATAGATGTGCAATTCCACATCATATAGTTTTTATAATTGCCCGTAGTAAAAGAGAACGGCTATTATCGTATATACTCTTGTATAAGCCAATCCGTATATAAGCCGACCTCCCCTACTTCAGAATTTAAAAATCGATAAAAATTTCTAGAAAATCACTTTGGAACTGAGAGTGATTTCAATAAATAAAATTAGAGAATTTATTAAACATTATTCTAATAAATTTAAATAAAAGATAAATGGAGTCAAAGAATTGTTGTTAACAAATTCATATAAATATTTAATTGGAATAAATAATTGAGAGATAATATAATTTTTATTTTTGTAAAATGTAATTAAACTCCAGAATTAATTCCGAGATTTCATTTTTTTAGTTGAATTTCTTTTTTTTTTAATTTAGAATATATATAAACTATATATGTATAAGTTATAGTTATACATATAGTTAACTTATACACTTAGCAACACTTACACAGTTAGTTATAGGCTACACTTATACACTTATAAGTTTACTATAGTTAACTTATACTAACTTATACATATAGTTAACTATATATACATATATAGTTAACTATATGTATAAGTTAGTACTGTATATATACTGTGTATATGTATGTATTGCAATTGTAATATATATATTGTGAATTAAAAAAAATAAATTCATAAAAAGTATTTAAAAAATATAAAAAATTTAAATATCCTATATACGTTCCTATATATGTTAAATATCCTATAAACGTCTATATATCCTATAGACGTTTATATAAAAATAGATTTTTTTATAATTTTTAAGATTTTTTTCAATATTTAATAAGTATAATTTATTTTTCAACAAAAAATATTGATTATCGAACTATAACTAAATTAACTTCTAGAGACAATTATATCAACTTCTTTGTTTCTAACGTAAACGAAAACCTAAAAAATTATTTTTAAAGTTAACGAAAACTATAATTTAATAAAATAATTTAATTTTTTTTTTATATACTAAAACATTCGTAAGCAATTTGGGTTAGAAAAAGTCTTTAGGAACTTTTATAATTTTAGAATGAGAGAAGATATTGTTTCAGTTATTTATTATGCTCTCAGATTAAATTAGCATACGTTAAGAAAATGGTTTAAATTAAAACTATAACAAAACAGTAATTAAAGATTAAAACAGTAGACGAAAAAATCGGTTTCCTTATTTGCACACCAAAGCAAATCTAGACAGATTGACACAATTTTTGCACTGATCTCGCATACCAAAATTTCGGCGCATGATTTTCATATTTTGTGAAAATCAGTCGTTCAAATTTTACAATTCGGTACTTGTTAACGCGTTATAAAACTGTTCTATCACTAGTTCAAAAATTTATAAAATAAATGAAGACAATCTTTCCTCTATCACCAAGAGAAAATTAAAATCAATCGACTATAACAATAATTGAAGATATTTAAACTGAAGAGGTTAATTTTGAACAAAATCTACAATTATATTTTTATCTGAAAATAAAAGTTTCTGATTTTAATCAAATCCTAGACGTTTCTGATCGTTCGATTGTTGTGTTACGGATCGCTGATACTTCGAAATGTTAAAATCATTCGGTCGGAAATAAGTTAAGAATTATTGACTTTAATTTTCAGTTTTCTTCTATATCAATAATTGAAAAGTTTTTCATTATCCGTCGAACTTATTGATGCTTTTAAAAAATATATAAATTATATATTCTTAGAGAAACAGAGCCAAAACTACTGTTTGATTTTAATAGTTTTAGAATGTTGAAAATAACCGTCTTAAACCGTTTTTGGAAGATCTACTTGTTCTCAGTATTCCAACTTATAATTAAATTCGAAAAATTCTTCCAACGTAATCAATTTATATTTATTTAGAAATTTATCTTTCATTTTCAATATTATTTCCGTAAGATAAGGATTAATAATCAGTACAATATTTATCTTCGCTATATTTACGCCCTGGGCGACGTTTATTTCGGGTTCTATCCATTAAAAAAGCAAAAATCAAATAAAAATTTATTTTATAAATCTAATATAACATTCCAGAGACAAATTTAAAAAAAAAAATGACATTTTTGCTTATTTATTTATTTTTTTACAAAGAATATTCAACAATTAGGAACAGGAAAGAAAGATAAAAAATACAACATTTAATGTATAACAATCAAATCAAACGAATAAAAGTAAAAACGACAAATTATTATGTAGGGTAAGATCGCCTATATTGGAGCCCCTAAGATCTCAAGGACTTGTACAAAACATTTGAGAGGGAAAAGATATAAAAACTGCTCTGTCTAAGAAACACGTGTATTAAGAGTCGAACCACATAGTTATCATTTATTTTTTAATAGAAACAGCGATATAAATCAGTTTCTTTGAAAAGTCTGCAAAAGTCCAAATTAGGAATGCCATGTCCTAAATTGGACCATACGATTCCTAAATCGGACCATAGTGAAAAATAAGATTAAAGCTACAAAAAATCAAAATAAAAATTATTTCATTTACTTCAAGCATTCTTTGCAGTAGTATTTTTTTGTTCTTGGTCCCATTTTTGCGCAGTTTTGAGGAGTCCATTCTTTGCAGCTCATGCACTGGATCATATCTGGTACCTCATCTTGTTTGCATAATTTGCAAAGCCATCCC
>WUQG02028042.1:0-11142 GCA_011317285.2 Androctonus mauritanicus
ATTCCTAATTTGGGTACAGATTTCATTAAAATCGGCCCTGAGAACGGATAAAATTACTGGTGTATAAAAATACTACATGTACGGTGGATACTGTGCGTCTATGTAGGCCTACAATATTATTATACGATAATCATTTGCAATATATATTGGCAAATTTAACAGCATTTCTATAACTCAAATTTTCAATTAGTTGAAATTATTTTAGCATCCCTTGACGATTCGAGTTATTGAGGTTCGACTGTATATATCACAATTTGGGAAATACTGCTTTATATAAACAACAAAATATATAAGCTAACGTTATTTTTGAAATATTGTTTATTTTGCTTATTTATTTACTTGAGAATCAAATACAGCTTCCATTATACTGCTTCTTCACACTGATATGCAGGTACATAAATAATCAAACATTTATCGCAGTTGTGGATAAAAAACTTTAGATTTAATAACTTTAGTAAACTTTAGTAGTTTTTTAATAAGTTATTAAATCTATTTTTTACCTACAACTGCAATAAGTGTTTGATTATTTATGTACCTTACTTGAGAATGTTTTCCATTTAAATATACAGACATCAACCTTATATTAAAAACTGATTTGTTAATCTGAACTCTAAAATTTTTGAGAATGTGCAATTCAGATTAAAAAAAAATATATCTTATTGAATTGATTGCATTGTTTAATTAAGTTTTTGCGTATTATTATTATTTAAATAAAAAAGTATAAATTTTCATTATTAATTTTTTTATATAAAAGTTTTTTAATGAAAATTTTACCATTTTATTGTTTAAATAGATTTTTTTTAATTATTACATTTTTTTAGTTTTTTAAATTAAATATAAGTTATTCAGTTTTATATTTTTAAAAATATGCTTTTATATCATAATAATTAATTAAATTACAAATTAATTTTAATATTAATTTGGCAAATTGCTGCATTTTTAATGCCTCATCTGAAAGTTTAATGTAATTACTTAGAATATTATAAGTAATAAAGCAAGCATTGTCTGTATTATTAATGAATAATAAATATTTTTACTTGCAATGCTTGTCTTCATATAAAGAATATTAAGAGAGAGAAAGATTAAGCATATCTATTTGTGACACACTACACAGATTGGATTTTTGTTCTTTTACAGTAGTTCTATGAAAATAAGTATCATGACATATGTATAAGTGTAGAATATTTTGTTCAATAAACAATCTATTACAAGAAAATGATCCTGTAAACTGAATATTATGTTGCATGTATTGATACAATGATATAAATTATAATGATGAGGACCATTTGTAAAGTTATATGTATATATAGAAATAATAGAGAAATTCAAATCTGTAAATATAGCACTAAGCCAGGAAGTTTTGAAGTATGTCAAGCATACAGTACAACACGATTTTTTGAAGTAGTGCTTTTGATTTTTATTACAAAAATCCTCTTCAGCTCCAAAAAGATCTATTACAAAAGATTTTATAACAAACTTAGAGAACATTACATATTCGAATGAACAAATAAAACAGTTAAAATATTGAGAATACATTATAAAATTCAATTTTAAATAAACAGTGTAGTCATAGTAACATATTTAAAAGGTATAAATGTAGTAATTATTATATGACCATAAAAATAACGTCCTTAGGTCCAGGAAGGGTACATATAAAAATGAAGTAAAAATAACATATACTGTAATTATGATATCGCAAGGCATGAAAGTAACATGTATTGTGAAAGTTCATTATCATTGAGAGGACCAACTAGATGTTTCTTCTAAAACATGATTTCCATGCGTTATTGATAAGGGCTGGGTCGGACTTATTAATCGGTTTTTGCAAAGTGTTTTTACTATTAAAGATTGCGATAGTTTCTGCAATCTTTCCCTTTTTGGGATCTTCTTGTTTTTTCAGTAACTTCACATCTTCCCACTTTATGGTTACATCAGTAATTAAGGCCCTCTGGGCAAGTGCTGTAGTGGAACTGGATGTCTCAATGTCCTTTTTATATTCGTCGATTCTTTTTCTTAATGATCTTGCTGTGTATTCTACGTATTTAAAATCTTGGTTAAGGTCATTATCAATTAGGGGAATTTCGTAAACTCCTGGTAATGAGAAATGTTGATATTTGTCTTTATCGTTCCTAAGAACATTGAAAAGGGTGTTTCTCCTATTAAGAACTATCTTTGTGTTCAACATTTGTTCTACTTTCTTCTTAAATTTAAAAGTGATAGGGTTGTTAAAGTTTTTTTGGAGCTGAAGAGGATGTTTTTAATAAAAATCGAAAGCGCTACTTCGAAAAATCATGTTGTACTATATGCTTGACATACTTCAAAACTTCCTGCCTTAGTGCTATACTAATTGCAGTTAAGCCCAAAAACATAAGGATAAATGTTTATTTTAAAAATGTTTTTGATCTTCCAAAGAGATCTTCATTAGTTTTCAGTTCTTAGAATACAAAGTTTATCAAAAACATTTTTTAAAATAAATGCTTATCCTTATTTGCAATCAGAGCTTTGTTTTTAAGTGCTTAGTTTGTAATTTAGCAGATATTTTGAAATAAAAGTATGGCCATCTTTCTCATGGACCAGAAATTGCATCCTTACACAGCATTTTCAACAGTAGGACATATTATGTCTGCAGGAATGTTCATAACAGTTCTTGTGATGATGTTCTTTAAGACTGCCAAATTCCAGATACTGCCACAATAGACCAGTGGCAGTGTCTGTTGGCTTTAGGTAATCTCACAACCAAAAATTGCTTGGAATGGTGTCTGGGGAATGAAATGACCATTCAATTGGAAGCTGTTAAGTGATGTAGAAACTGCTGTTACTAGTCATGCAATTTTTGTAAGGTGCTCTATCTTGCATAAAAATGGTGTTATTTTTATTCAAGATAGATCAAATTATTGGGTTCCTAAGTTTAACAGTACTGTATTCCCCTATCATTTGATTTTTTGAATTAAACTTTTTTTACAAAATTCTACTTCCCATATCCTAGTTAGTCTCCTAATCAGATTTGGTAAAATTCTTGTTGTTAGAAGGCTCTGAATAAAGGAAGTTTAATTATGGTCACTTTATATATTAAAATGTTTTTCTCTAAATTTGTTCGACATTAAATATTTCATACAAATGAGAAATGAATAGTCATTGCTATTGCCATTTCAATTCAATATTTCTTTCCCTATTGGAGATATCTCACTTTTTATAGTCACACATTTTAGGATTTGTTTGTTTATTTAAATTAAATGCTAGATATTACATTTTTAACAATTTACTCAATTTTTTTTTTTATAGTCATGGAATTTTTATTATAGATTAATCATTCTGTTAGAAAATTATGTAATTCGTTATTTTTATATTTTTATTTTTATTGTTTTATTCTTGCTAGTGATTATCTTATTAGTGTATTTAAAATACATTATGTTATTATAGAAGAATGTGTTATTTTTATAATATGCATTTTAGGATAGTATTTATTCTCTAGTAAAATATATTTATTATTGTTCGGTTGTTTAAGAGTTATTTATTCTGTTTATTTAATTGCATATTTTTATATTGGTATTTTCATTTATGGTGTATGACTTGCATTTCATTAAAATTTGTCACATTTTAAAATCAAACACTTGATCTCTGAGGATTCATATTTTAGAGATTTATTGTAATAAAAAATATATTAAAACAATAAAATTTTTCAATTTTAAATGCAAAAGAACCATTTTTAGCAAGACTATGGCAAATACCATAATTATATTTAAGATTATCATCAATAACATTACTGTTAATAACTATTCTTAAAGATACTTCTTAGCACAAATGAGCAGACCCAATGCCGTTTAAGTGCAAAACAAAACTTTAATAGAGAAACGTTTTCGGCTTTACGCCCTCATCAGCTCAGATACAAATCAAATAGAACTAAAGCTAAACTAAATGAACAAAAAACGGTTAACTAAAGGAATTTTATAAAAAAAGGATATAGCATGTTATTTTATTGTATATTTGAGTTTATTTCTTTGGTTATGTTAATATTGTTTAATATTTTTGTTTTATCTATTATTTTTAATGTATTATAGTAATATATATATTTTGAGATAATGTATGACACAACAAAATGTTAGAATGTAAACTTGAATTTAAATGAAGTAATTATATTCCTGTTCGATTTTCAACAAACGTGTTCTTAGCATAGAGCTTTAGTTCTATTCGATTTGTATCAGTGCTGATGAGGGTGTAAAGCCGAAAACGTTTCTCTATTAAAGTTTTGTTTTGCACTTAAAAGGCATTGGGTCTGCTCATTTGTGCTAAGAAGTATCGTTAAGAATAGTTTTATGATTCCTAATAGAGCAGTAATATAAAAAATATAAATTGATGTACTGTTAATAACCTTTAATAAACTATAAATAACATGGGATGTAGTTGTAGCACAAAAACATTTATTAAAACAAATGCTTTCGGCAACATTTTGTTTTAATAAATGTTTTTGTGCTACAACTGCATCCCATGTTATTTATAGTTTATTAAAGTGTGAAGTGATTATGCAGTATAATTAAGTTTCATGATGGACTGTTAATAACCAATTGCTGATGATAAAGTTATTGTATGTTATAATAATAATCATAATGTGATGTACATCATATTATGTACATAGTTTAGTTCTTGGTTAACAGTTACTGGGTTTGTGAACTTTTTTCAAGTATGAAGTATTAAAAAATAGAAAATATAAACATTGCAAAATATAAATGCTAAACATTCATATTTCAAACTATCCATGTAGCTATATATGACTGAATTTACATCAGAAAATTTATTTGTATAAAAGTTATCTATTTATCTATCAATAATAATGAAAAATAAAAATTCTTTAATATTTGTATGACAAATAATTCCATTATTATTGTGATTTTAAAGAGCATGCTTTTATTTCTTTAGATAAATTAATCATTGCTTCATCATAAATTATTGATTTTGTTGACATTAATTTTTATGATGATCAAATTTCATTATTGAAAACATAACTTCTGTTTTAATATTATATCTATAGGAAATATTCTTGGTTTTGGATGTTCTTATTTTATGAACTTCAAGAACATATTAATTTATAAATTTGCAATAAATTTGTAAATTTGGGAATGTCTACTAAGAAAAATAAAAAACTAGCGCAATATACTGTAGCATGAAGATAACTAACTAACATTGTTTTTCCATATGAACCATTTTCCATAAAAATAATACTTTTGTTCCCATCGAGATTTATGGCATCTATTAGTAATTTTTGTTTTCGTTTTTTAATTTATTATAAGTTGCTGTCCTCTTAGTTCAATTTTAAAAGATTCACGTGCAAAAATCACCGGTAATTTAAAAAATTGTTCTATTTAGAATTCTATTGTTCGATAGCAAAAACTGAATGTAAGAATATGCAGCTGATGATGACTAGAAAGCCGAAAGTACTACTGTGAATAACGAAGTTGTTTTGAAGATTTTAACAAGGTCTGCTCAATTAGTGCTGTCAATTGGTTAGTAATTTTATCAATGGAAAGCATTTAGGGAGAGAACCACTGCTGTAAATGATGAAAAACTTAAAAATTTGAATTCAATGGAGACAAATAAAACTTTTGTCCTTGTTCTTTTTTTTTTTTTTTTTACTGTTGTGGCAGTTAATCGCTGAACAGAAACAGCTTCCTACCATGATTCAGTCAAATAACTTAGCAATTCTCCTGCTACAATATAATTAACGTTTGATTATAAGTACAATATTAACAGGTAAAATATTATAAATATATTATTAGTGAAACATAAAAATATCACACTCACTTGGTAAATTGGTCAGAACTTAATTACAATCGATAAAATTAACTCAAAGCTTGTGTACTCAACGACCAGCTACGACTCTTAACACGAAGTTGGTAGGTTTCAACATGGCGGCAGTCGCGCATGCTCGCTGTAAACTTTATTGTGCAAATAGGGAGAGTGCACCTACTGGATATTCATTATGCTATGACAGAAGATAGCTATTGTAAATGCAATTTGTATATCTAATATGCATTATATTATCATAGTTATTTTTACATACAATAAATTTAATATAAAGAGTTAACTAAAAATACTAATGATAAGTATTATTACAGTAATGCCATATTCATTTATGACAATGCTATTGTACAAAATTGCAGTATAGTACAATATATTAAATTATAAAGATGATTAAAATATTAAGTGTGTCAAAATTTTTTATATAAAGTCAATTTTAATTAAGTAACATTTGTGTAAATTGAAGAGATACTGTACAATATAGTAAGACTCAAAATCCAAAATTGCAATATTGAAAGATTTAGGATTTTTAAAACTGTACATAGAAATAATTATAAAAAATTTTAAGAAAAATAATTTTTTCTTTCTTTGAAACATAAAAAAAAATTAATCTTCAAAATATTTGAATCATAAAGTTATAAAATTAAGTGAAATAACTGATCATAAATAATTTGGAATGCTAAACCATGTAATGGTTCAGCATTTCAAATTAATCACTTATTAATCAAAATGAGCAAATAACTTATAAAAACGTTGTTATATTAATGAAGATTTTTCTTCTCTCTATATTTTATTGTACTTTTTAATGCTTATATTATAAATTTTTTTCATGAAAATCTGAAATCCACAAACCTTTGATTACAAACTTTCTAGATAATGATTTTCATTCTCTATTTTATTAATAGTAAAATCATAATCATCTATATAAACTCATTCTATGTTGCAAAAATAAATACAAAATATAAGCAGTTATAACTTAAACAATTTATTGTAACAATAAAAACATTTTTGAACATATTTTAGTTAGCCATCTCTCAGTTATATAAATAGAATATTTTTGAATAGTTTTGAATATTTTTGAAGAATTCAATGAGCCTACAGTTAAATAAATTTTAGATAATTTATTCTGAAGTAAATTATTGTGCAAAAAAATATATTAGTAAAAAGTAAAGTGTTATTTAAGAATAGTGGAAAAAAGATCATTATGAATACAAACAAAAGAAAATGCATAAGCATTAAAAATAGAATTAATACTTGTACATTGTGAATATTTATAATTCAAAATGTTTATTCCTTCTTATTAGGTCAGCCTATGGTTTCAAGTAAGCATAATCAACTTTTAGAAATATTTTTAGAATCTTGAAAATTTATCAATGCAGATGTTTTTGTTTTTCTACATGCAAAGATTTCATTATGAATTCATTTACATCTTTGATAATTTATATCAATTGGATATTGTTTCAATGTCAATGTTGTTATCATATGTTTCTTTTTCTAATAGCTATAATTAGTTTCATTCTTGATGTCTCTGGTATTCATCTTTTCATGCATTTTAGATTACTTTTGATGCATTTTATAATGTTTCACTTTTTTCTCATTATTGTTAATAATAGGAATTTTATAAACTTTGCTTTATCATTTCTGATTAATTAAAATATGATTTTTTTTGTAAACTATTTTATGATTTCAAAAAAATAATAAATTATAAAAACTTTAAGCAGGTTATTTTTTTTAACAAAAACTATCTTATTACAAAAGTATTTTTGGCTTTACAGCTATTTTCTCTTGCTAATCCTAAAAGAATACAGTTGCAAAATTCTTAGAACATTTTTAAAGGAATAGTTTAAAAAATTAAACATTCAAATATTAAACTTCTTTTAAAATAATTGTAATAACTGTTTTTGACATTTTTCTTTTTTATAAACTTATATTATTTATAATGTATAAATTGAATTGAAAAAACAGAAAATAAATTTATCTTTGATAAAGAATAAAAATATTTTCAAATAATGTAATTTCTTTTCTAAAGAGGAATTATAACTATAAAAGTATACTGCTTTAATAAAGCACTTTTGTGCTTTATTAAATTGTGCTTTGTTTTTTAAATTTTTTAACCTGTTGAATCCTTTGATATCAATAGACATCAAAGAAGTGGAACAAAAAATAATAAAAAATGAATTAAAAAATTCAGTCCTGATTTTATTTATCCAACTATTTCATTGGATGGCTAACATTTCATAAAGAAAAAAAAATCATGTTTTTATCAATCTCATATACACAACAAAAAGTTTGAAAAAATAAAATTCCAAAGAAATGTTTACATTCTTAGAAAGAGAGCAAAAAATAATAATAAATACTAAAAATTTCAAAATGTTTCAATGAAAGTTAAGTGAGATTTCAAAATTTTTAATTTTTTTGCATATTACTTACAAGAAGAGGGTGCGAGGGCCGGAAAACGGATTAGAATGAAATTTATTTCTACAATTTACTATTATACTGCAAAAAACCAGATGTAACGACGTAATAAAAATAATTCAGCACTCTTTGCAGTACGGTATATAACTAACAAGTTTTTATTTGCTTAGTAAACGTTTTCGATACTTTCCATATCCTCGTCAGACTTACAACATTCTACAAAAAAATTTCCGAACAGAATCAAACAGATTACCATAGTAACCTTAACATATTAAATAACAAATTATATAATCTTTTTATAAAAGCAAAAAAAATTTTTTAACATTTATTTATAAAATATCGTAATATTAAAAAGTTCATCCAAGCAACTATTATAAATCTCATTAAACTTAATATTTCAGTAAAAAAATCAATGACCTATACAAATTTCGCCGAGTGTCTTCCTTTTGGATTATCCGCTGTTTAATCTACTCTTCCTTTCTTTGTTACGTCGTTTATAGCTATCTAAAATATATTTCCATGCCGGCAGAGGCTCTCAAGCTATTCTATCATTAACTAATTCTTTGCTCTATAACCTTTTTAAAATTTCTAGTGATTCTGATATTACAGGTTTCGTGCACTTCCGTATTGGTTTAATTTGCTTAACATCTTTCCAGTGTATACTTATGTCTTCATTATAAGCCTCTTGGGCTAAAGCTGTGTTAAGCCTTGCCTTGTTAATGTCCCGCATGTGTTCCTCCATTCTTTTTCCTATTGTCCTCGAGGTCACTCCGTTGTATTCCGATTTCTTATTCGAGCTATTATTGGTTATTGGAACACTATAAACTCCTTTTCTCTCGTATTGCGTAAGGGGGTCTTTCTCGTTTCTTAGAATGTTATATACGGTTAGATTCCTCTCTATCGCTATCCTTCGGTTGCTTTTTTTTTACTATTTTTCGTACTACTTTCAGGTTATTTAGGTGGTATGGGATTGACATATATTCATTTAGCATCTGGTTATCTTCTTTCCTTTCTCCGGAATCAAGTCTCCTCTTAACCTTTTTGAGAATCCGGTTCATGAAGGGCCTATCATATCATCCATGTTTTCTACCAATATCTGCAATATATTCAAGCTCTGCTTCTAGACTTTTATCATTATTACAATACATCAACGCTCATCTAAAAAGACTCCGGAAGGCTGACTTTTTAAAGCTCATGGGATCGTTCAACCATCTCGGTATTAAAAGTGCTTTGTATGTTGGTTTCCTATATACAGTTGTTTTAAGTGTTCCATTCTCTAAATGGACTTGCAAATCTAGGAAGTGCACGCTTTCCCTACTTACTTGGTCTCTGTTTAAGGTAAGTCCAAATTGCTCTAATGTAAAATCTTCAGCGAAGTTTTCTACCATCAGATTATTATTCCAGCATATCAATATATCGTCGATATATCTAATATATAAATATATACTTTGTTGGTATTTCATAATATCTGCTCTTCTAACTGTTTAAGAATTATCTCTGCTAGGATACTGGCAATCGAGCTACCGATCGGTACATCTCTTACTTGCTTAAAGATTCTTCCTCCAAACATGAAGTAAGAGTTGTAGCATATTAAATACGCTATTTCCCTAAGCAACTCTGCATCCACTTGTTCTTGCAGTAGGTTTTCCATCAAGAAACGGTAAAAGTATAGGCATACTGGCTCTAAATGTAAGGATGGGTATAGTGCTTCGTAATCATAAGTGTCCCATATCATGTCTTCTTCTAGGTACAGATTTTTGATCTTATTTAATGCTGTCGTCGTAATTTTTGTAGAGTTGTCAGTTTCTCCCAGTACTTTGTCGCACCATTTAGCGATAGTTTTTTCAAGCTCATAGGTCGGGGCAGGCCTTTTTTCAACGATTGGTCAATATTGGATCGGTGTTTTATGTATTTTTATATAAGCGAAAATTCGTGGACATGCTGGTCCTTCTTGTTTCTTTACTCTCCAAATTTTTGGGAATTTAGTATTCCTAACGATTTTACTGACTTTTGCTTCTATTTTCTTAGTTGGGTCCTTATCAAGTTCTACTGCTTTTGATTGCACTATGTAGTTATTCAGGAAATTATCATAGTCTGCTTTACTTAATAGTACTAATTTTTTTGTCTTATCTTCCCTGGTAACTGTGTAATTATTTTCTTTCAACCATTCTGTTGTTTTCTTTATGTTGTTCCAATCCTTCTTCGCTTCCTACTTCTTCTCTACTTAAACTCCTATAATCTTTATTATTTTGCTTTATGAAGTACCATCTTAGATGTTCTTTAGTTTGTTCGTCTTGGTCTCTAATTAGGCTTTCGAAACTTGGAATATCTTCTAAAATTGAGATGTACTTTGGTAGCGCGTATGATGGGCCTTTCTTTAGGATATTACATGCAAAATCTGGTAGCTGAGTATCACCAATAATAGACAAAATTTCATTTATATCAAAATTGCTCTTACTTTTAAATGGCAGCTGCTTTTTTAAAATCCATTTAAATTTTTTAACGTGTTGCTTTCTTAACTTCATACTGAGGTGTTTTGTGCGCATTTCTATATAATTAATGTAGTCCCATTGCTCAGCTTGTTCACATTTACTTCTGAATGCCTGCATTTGTTTTTTATTTTTGTAATAGATTCTTTTTGCATCAGTAATTGCAGCATTCAAACATAGCTGTTTTGTTTTCTTTAGAAGCTTCTTAGACTTAACTGGTAATTTAACCTTAAAAATGGAGGTTGGCAATATGTTATTCAACTTACACTCTTTTAAAAATGTTAAGGTTTCTTCTGCTCTTATAGTTTTAAAGGCTACTTTTAAGAACTCCTTTTTGGTTTGCTGTAATTGCTGGCTCAGCGCCATTATTACAATTTACTATTATACTGCAAAAAAACCAACTGTAACAACTTAATAAAAATAATTCAGCACTCTTTGCAGTACG
>WUQG02028053.1:0-11142 GCA_011317285.2 Androctonus mauritanicus
GAAGTCTTTCAGATTCGGAAAATCTGAACCGAGACGTCTTCACGACCGCCATATTTTCAAGGAGAATCATGTGACATGCTGAACAATTCTTATTGGCTTCCTTTATAACGGAGCGATTACTTGATTGGCTACCGTTATAACTTTATTTTATAATGTAACTTTATAACGGAAAGCTTCCCTTATGCTTACGACGTTATGGGGAGCTGTAAGGTCATAACGGGTTTTTTATAACGGAAAATACCGTTGCGCAAACTCGCTATTTTCCTTGTTCGTTTTACATACAGTAATTTTTTGTAAGTTTAAATGAAAAATAAAATATAAAATATACGATTCATAGGCCTATAATATAGTAATCTTCAAAACTACGAAAAAAATAAGAAAAATAAAAATTCATCTGAAAAATAAATGGCAAAATATCCACAGAGTAATATAGTTCATAGGTTGCGTGAAAGCATCACTTTATCCGTGATTCTCTTGTCATTAATCGCGTTATAACACACTGGATTAGAGAAAGAAGAAAAAAATTTATTACTGTGTTCTCTTGTTTAAGAGGACTGAAATGAATAGTGCCTTTATAAGATTTTATATTTATAATAAAATTTTAAATAATTCAACAATCTAATTTCTAACAGCGGTTAACGTAGAATCAAAATCCAAATGGAGCTGATTTAAAGTATGATACAGGCTAAATCAATGTTCTCTTTACCAGCATAATTATAATGAGAACTATACTTTAAAAGTAGAATAATATGGATAAATACTGTTTAATGAAATTTTATTTCTTTCAGATAATTTATTCTACAATATACAGTCGATTGTCGTTATTCGCGGTAGTTACGTTCTGTAAATTCTTCGCGAATACTGAACTATTGTGCCTATGGGAAATATAGAGTTAGATTCCTGGGAATCTTTCTTCCCAACATTTTCATCCTTGCTTTATCGGTGTTTTCAGTTTAAAGACATCTTATGTAATGTATATTACAGTACTTATAAATAATTACAATGTATGCAGTGTACAGTATTATATAAAGCATTATAATTACAGTAATCTCTATTTAATTTTTTAAAACACTAAATAAAATCTTAGTTTTGACGAGTAGTTGTTTGATGTGGTAACCGACATATTGTCTTCCTGAATTGAGATGAAAAATTGCGTCAGCCTTGTCTGCGTTACTTTTGCCTCAATTTTTAAAAATCTCGACGTAATGAGCAAACGCGCAAGAAATTAAGCGCCTAAATTTGAGACTGCGTTCAAGCATAGGGTCATATTCTTCTGTGGGACCTGCGGACGATAAGAACAGGATTTGGCTTACCTGCGATCTGTGGAATAAGCAAGGATAGATAATGAGACTTTTCCGGCAGAACGACACAGAGACTACGTTTGGTAACAAACAATTTCCTTGAGAGAGAGAGAGAGTTTACATTAGTAACAGTATTTTCGCTGCTCAGCGAGAGTCCGCGAATAAGCGCGATAGTGCTGCAGAAATCGATTATGTGGTTACGAATAAATTTTTGCGAATAATCGAATACGTGAATACTGAGACTCGACTATATATTTATGCTGTATATGATGTTAAGTATTTTTCTTTTCTATCAAAATTTATGATTTTGCAGCAGTTAGAAAATAAACATTTTTATGATATAGTTGCCATCTGTTTATACTGTTAATTTGTAAATTTCAGTTTTAATTATGTATGTTTAAAATAATTATTACAGCAGTGTTAAAAATCATGTGCCATATACTGTACTTGTTTGTTGTTTCACAAATTTACACTTGATAAAAACTTAAAAAAAGATTTGATCAAATGCCAAACATAAAATAACAAAGATAATAAAATTATATGTTCTGTTTTTAATTATAATCCATTTTTATCTTAGATAAATTCAAATTTTCAAATAATTAATTTTTGATCTAAATAAAATATGATTTAAGACTTAAATGTATTATGAACACATTCCAACTAACAATACATCATAAAAAAATTAAGGTTACATGTATAAAAGCATTAAAAATTTATAGAAACCTAATTACAACATATGTTCTGTTACATAAAAATAAAATTATAAATATAAATATATTTCTGTTCTATAAAATATTTAATATTTATTTCTTTATTTATAGAAGCAATGCTCATGTTCTATTTTTGATATTTCTTTAATTTTTCAACTTATTTACTTTCTTAGCAATTAAATTTGATGCAATTAATATGTTTATCTTGTCTTTAGAATACATTATTGTATTTTAATTTGTATTAAAATTGCTTTTCTGGTAAATTAATCATATTTTATATATCATCAATATGAAATAATTTGAAGTGAAAATTAAAAGCTATCATCTTGGAAAAATAATTTTGGCTTATTGGCAAATCAAAATTTATATATAAAGTAATCCAGTATCAAAAATAGACAAGAAAGATTATAATTCTTGATAGAAAATAGCAGAATAATAATAAAATAAATATGCTTGCTTACTTATGCAGATAATCAGCAATCCAAAAAAACTATAATTATTTTAAGATCATATATTTTTTTATTGAAGTAAACAAACAATTCCAGTTATTCCATAACAAATATCTATATCAGAGCATATAGAGAATTTTAAATTAGTTTTATGCTTTTTTTAGCATAAAATAATTCAGAACAAACCACTGGAACAGTGATATAATAAAATTATTTTATTATGTATTCAGTGATTTATTAATAAGAACCATAGTAAATAGAGACCAGGTTCCGGAAACAAAATAAAAACACAAAAAACAAGCTTCAAAGCCGAACCGAAAATTTTTTATTTAAAGTACTTTCGGGTTAAAATCCATCATCAGTATGCTTAGTGTGTGTATTTACTGATGATGGGTTTTAATCTGAAAGTACTTTAAATAAAAAGTTTTTGGTTCGGCTTTGAAACTTGTTTTTTGTGTTTCTATTAATAAGAAGCTACATTCTTTTCTAGAATATAAACTTCTTTCTGATAAATTTCAATATTTAGCATTCTGTAGTCTCAGTCATGTTTGGTATGGATGGAAGTCCACATCAAACATGATTAAGATAATTAACCAAATAAAGATTTTTCAATTAATCTTTCACCTAATGTAAACATAATAACAAATTAGTACTTTGGCATATTTTGTTTGTGAACTCTTTTAAGCTGCCTTATAATTAACTTAATTAATTATTAATTTAGTCTATTATAGGTAAAATATAAAAAATTGAAATTAAATATTCTTATTTATTAAAAGATATAATAATGAGGAGCGGATGCCAAATTTTATTCTGAATCCTTCAGAATAAAATTTTGCATCCACTCCTCATTATTTTAATGGAATATTGAGACCCAGTTCATTGATTCCAGCCTTCAATGTATCACTTTACATAGGATGAGCAGGCTTGCCATGAGTAGTTAAACTATGCTGGTTTGTATTTACAGCATTATAATGATATTGAAAAGAAAATTTTTTACAGAAAACTTTTTGCAAAACTTGATTATACAATAATGTTTTCCTGAAGACCGTGCTCTAAATTAAAAATAAATTTATGTATCAAGGAAACACATACTGTGACTGGAGAAATGGATAGATCCTTCAGGAGCATAGAAATACATGAAACTATCAGAAAAAAACAAAAAGTTTTTCTAACGGATGTCTTTTAGATTAATTGAAAAGTGAAACAGAAATGTATTCAATATTCTTAGGAGTGATAAATAATTATATAGCAATGATCTTCAGAAACCAATTATGAAAGTAGACTAAAATATAAACCTGAAAATCAATCTTTCTTGTTTAACTGACATGCTTTGATGGGAAGCTATAACCGATTTTAAATCAGACATCGGTGTGTTGTATATTTCGTAATATAATTTTTATTTTGATTAAAAATAAAATAAAAATTTCTCATAAACATAAATATATACACAAATTTTTCTTTCCCATATATAATCCGATCGTGTTTAATATGTTTAGATTATCATAAATAATTCATTGTCCAACATTTTTCGTAAAACTGCTACGAAAATTTGTTTCCTCTCGCTGTCCTCTACTATTATCATTTCAACATTCATTTTTCCAAGGGCTAAACATATGGAAACAGCCTACTATTTCCCTCAGTTCTCCGATTGTCTCAGACAAGGCTTTATAAGAATAGGTGCAAAAATTTTATTTAATTTTATTTTAATGCTCATTAAAATAAGTGTTATGTTTATATTAAACATTATATCAGATCAAAGTGCTGTAAGTGTAAATATCTTACTTGTTAGTTAATTTTAATAGATGTTAAAATAGATGGGAATAGGTCTTGTGGAAACTCGAAGCGCTGAATATACTTTCAGTGGTGACAACAGAGATCAGAAGAAGACTATTTCGTTGGATATCGGCTTCTTAATAATTTTTTAAGTAACACATTCGTATAAAAATATATTTAAAAGTAACACATCCATTTTTAAATAAAAATTTTTTAAGAATTTAATTTCCGTCGTAGTCTCTTTCTTCTTATTTCTATTGTCGTTTTTTCACTAATTTAAGTTTTCATCTCAAGAATGAGAAAAAAATTAAAAGTGCTGGTGAATTATATCTTTGCACAGAAGCGTAACTATAGTTTGAGCCGCCCTTTCTTTGGGAAATACATAATACATATCAAACTTATTTAGACACAATTTGAAAATTAAGTTTAAGAAAAGATAATTTTATTTCTCTTATTTATAAATTAAAATATAAAATTACAAATGTTATAATCATTCCATCAATCCGTGCTCCGTGGCTATAACAACAGTATTTTGTTCGATCGAATTAGGGACCTTGGACATTTTTCAATAATTTCTGTAATTGTTAATTCTCGGAACAGTTGATCATTTTACTCTTCTTATTATTAAAAAAAAGTCTTAAAAAATTTTTTTAATGCCAAAAATGCCGTCCCGTCCTAGTTACGCCACTGTCTTTGCAGCAAATCTTATGACGATTCATGATCTCTATTTACATTCCCGTGCTTTTATTAGTATTGTAAAGAAAATTAAGTAAGAACCCTAACTTCCTTTACAACGTATTGAGGAGGACTACTCGCTTCTAATATTGAAGAATAATGGACACTACAGGTTTATACAGGTTAATCGTAGGTTTTATATATTTAAAAAGTAACGGAATCACACAAAAATACATTTTACAATAAAACGCAAAGAAATCTATCCATTTTACAATAAAAACTTTCCAGATGATGATGATTTACCAAGACTTTTTTTTTCTTTATTGGTATACCGACTTCAAAAGAAACTGTTTTGATAATCTCCGTCGTAGTCTTCTGATTTCTATCATCATCACTACAGGTAGCAGGTTAGAGTCCATGGCCTACGATTATTGCATTGTTCATTATTATTCTCCATTATTAGATAGGAGTAATTCTTTGCAAAATCACAGCATGTTTTTTTCCCATGATTGTTAGTAAGAGAATGCAATGGAACAGAAATCATGGATCGTTTATGACATGTTTGTTGTCAAGGGCTAATGTTGCCACATGCTCTTTCTTGAAGTAGACAGTTATGATAATGGTTTACAAAAACTTTTTTTTGATGACGGGATACAGACTTAGCCATTTTAGAGTTTGCTGCGAAGAGAAATAGAAACTACAGTAGAAAAACTAATGTCCATATATTAGATGGGAGTTCTTCTTCGCAATACTTTATAAAGAATATCATTATGGTTTTTTTTCTTTTCTTGGTTGATGGAGATGATGATGGAATGGAAACAGACCATGGATCGTCTGTAAAGTATTTTCCGCCAAAGAGAAATGCCTTCATTCGTTTCTTGAGGTTGAAAATATGGAAGAATGATTGGATACTCCCAAAATAAGCTTTATGCTGATACAAAGCGCTATATCAAGCGTATTTAGGCATATAACTACAATTATGAGAATTTCAGTTAGCTTTCAATAGATATTAAAATATATCTCATAGATACAAAATTCCTTGTCTGACAGTCCTTTTATGTAGTATTTCTTTAGCCAGAAACGAATGCTGAATATTTTAAGAAATTCTGGCTTTAGTTTTATTCATAATGGTGGTTTCTGCACATCATGGGATTTCTAGGTTAGCAAAGAACCACAAATATGAGTGAAACCTTGACGAGATTTTGTGGCTTAAAGCGAAATTTCATTTTAAATAGTTCGTGATATATAATAATAATAATATATTGTATTTATTACGTTTTAATACGAAAACTTTTATCTCGATGTAAAATCGATAAAAGTACAGCAAAATCTGGAATATCATCATTTAATCTGCCACAGAAACAAATATATAATAAATTTAATTGTTGGGAATGCAAACATTATGATAATTGTTTGATGAAAGTCATTACATTTTTATTCAAGTTGCATTATATACACGGATGCCAAAAAAAATTTCAGTTAATGCCTTAATCTCAATCTAGTTGTAAAAATCCAATAAAATAAAATATTTCATAGCTAACATTAAAAAGAGAGGAACTTTTTTTTTTCATAAAATAAAGTTCCTCTTTTTTAATGTTAGTTATGAATCTACTTGACATTTCTTGCACCCTGTAAAACAATCTTTATGGTAAAACACAAAGACCACACAGTTACAAATTAATATATATTGTCTATCAAAATATAACATTGAAGATAGTAAATGTAATACAGTCAGTTTCGCTCTATGGCAAGGATTCTTAATCAGCGGTCCGTGGAGAAATTTCAGATTTCGTGGGGATTTCAGGGCTCAGGGAAAAATATTTTCCGTGAGCTTAAATGAGAAAAAAATCGATTCATCTTTATTTTCACTGACCTCTAATTAAATCTAACATTTTCTTCTCTTATAGATGCATGCAATAAATTATAGTAGTATTGTGTATGTCTTCATACTGGCATATTTTTAATAAATAAGAATATAACTTGAAATTTCCTATATATTAAACGTATTTTTTTATTATTTAATGTGCTAAGAAAGAAAAACTATATTACTGTATCATGTTTTTTTTTATTTTGTTAATTGTATTTTAGCATAACTGATTTCCTTTGTAATTTTATTTTGTGCATTTAAAATTATTATTCTGAGGAGGAGTCCGTAGCCCTCTTCTAATAGGCAAAGGGGTCCATGGAACAAAAAAGGTTAAGAACCCGTTGAATGGGAATCTCATCAATTTAACGAATCAGATCGATTGTGTGAATGGGGATAATTGCTAAATCAACATCATAGAAAAATCTTGGTAACGATCAAAATTTAATGTATTAATTTTAATGAATTGCAAGGATATATTAAAAAACTGAAAAGTTCCAAAAAGAATCAAAATTGTCTACTTTCTGAAGGTGTCATTTATTTAGCACTAGGCAAGTGTCCCGGCATTGCCTGGGCATAGTTTGAAAACATATGTACAAAATATAAATTTTTCCTAACATACCTATGTATATTAGAAAAAAAATTGGTTTTATTTGGACATTGATTTTTGTTTGCACTTTGTCGTTCAATTGTGCTTTAATACAACCTTCAAATTTTCAGAAGGTTCGTGAATTTACAAGTCTGTCTCTCTTTCTGCTTTGATTTGAAAAATTTACTTGAAAGGACATTGAAATTCATAATACTGTGATATTGTATACTATACCTACCGAAAAACGATTATTTTCATTGCATTAGAGAACCTAGGAGCACCTAGGAAGAACAACTTTTAATTGGAAAATGATTTCATTCATTGATTTCATGTTATTTCAAACCTCATAGTTACCAAAAGCATAATCAGACTAATTGAATTACAACTGGTAGAAATTATTTCTTCTTTCTGAATTTATTAAAGTATAAAAATCGCAGGATCAGTTATCAATATGATGAGATGATGATGTCATTGAAGTTCTTATGTGACATCTATTATTTTAAATTAGTTTTTTTTTTTTTACCATCATTGACAAGAGATGATGCTAAAAATTAAAACAAGGAAACAGCAAATAGCTTAAATTGCATTGTTCTTACAATTTTTTGAATGGAAAAATATATAATTCAGTGCATAAATTAATTTCATTGAAAATAATTTTGATACAATCTTTTAACCTATTAACTTTAAATCATTGCAAAATAAATTATGATTAGTTCTTTTTAACTGCTTGTTACGAAAACTATTTGTATGGTTAAAATTTTGAAACAACATAATCTCGAAAATTCTTACTTTTGTTTAAATATTTTGAGAATTAAATTGGAAATATGTAGCCAAAATCTGGTTATTGATTATTTGAGTTACTAGATTATGTATACAGTATTAATCATCAAAATAATACAAAGAAAAAATATAAACTGTATATTATAAATAAAGATTTTATAAGAAATCTATTAAATATACAAAAATGTTTAGCATCCTAGATAACAAAAATTTAACAATAACTAAAAAATATATGGTTATGACATTCATTCAATGTAAGAAAAAACCATTCATTACTATTATAATTAAGTATTCCAAGAATTTTTTCTTTTTACATCTATAACATACAATTGCATATCATTAACCTTTACCGCAAAACTTATTCTTTAACAATAGAATACTGTTACTGTAATAAAAAACCCCCATATAAAATATTAAAATTTGGCAATATTAAAATTATAATATAAAAAAAATTAATTGAAAAACTTTCAATTTGATTTATTTAATATTTTTTCAGTTTTTTAAAATGATTAAGAAAATTTATTTTATAATAAATTCTTCTCATTTTGAAATTTAACAATTTTACCATTTTACAACACTCAACAGAAAATTAAAATTAATTTTTAACATTTCATTTGGAATAGTTTTAGAACTAGTCAGATAGGGGCACATAACATTCATTACATTACATTTTATAACAATTCTAAAGTATTTACATTAACATGCCCATTAATATCTGACAACTTTTAAGCTAGTTTAAAAAACTTGTGTTTTGTTTTTTTTTTTGCAAAGTTTCCAAAAATCACATTCAATAAATGAAGACTTTATATAAATAATAATAATATTATGAATAAAAAAAAAGTTAACATAATTTGGCAATGAATAATGTAATCATTTTAAATGAAAATTACAATATATAAATTAAAACTGAATGACTAGATTTTATATTATCTACAATAATAGTTTATATAACAGTTTCCATAATATAAATTTTTAATGAATGTGGAATTAGAAAACTTCATTTTTCTTAACGAAAAAACAAACAAAAGATCTGTATTGATCTTACATTTAAATTTGTGTGTTCACATTTGGAAATTCTAACTAAAATCTTTGATGTAAAGAAGGAAAAATATTTCTAAGCACCTTTTTCATTTGTAACAGGAAATAAGTTCTCATTCTACTATAATAATAAAAAAACTATATATGATGTAAATTTGTACAGATTGTGTGATCATAAGAATATGTTTACTATAAACAGCAGCATATTTTTTAAAAAATCTCAACATTTTCATCATGATACACAATAACAAAAATTAAACAGTTGGTATCAAAGAACCTGATTTTTTTTTATCAATCAGTCTATGTACCAGTATGGAGCATTGTAAATGTATAAGGAGACACTACTGGCATAATTAAAACATTTCTGTACAGAATTACAATTCAGATACAAATTTTGTATCCTTTGATTAGCTCTCTACATATGCTGTTTATGTAAATATGTATATATGTTATTAATGATGGATATGTTAGTTTTTCAAGACCGATATAGGCCATACATAATTAAAGAAATGCTTATCTCTAAAAAAAGAAAAAAAAAAATCATTCAATAAAGAGAATGGACCATTGCTGATTAGTAGATTTTCTGTCACATTTCTCTGCAGTTACTCCTGTTGTACTATGGTATGTACTATCCAAACATAGATTATATGTTAAATGTTTCAGAAAACGTTCATTTTTCATCCAATGCCATTTCTACAAAATAAAAAATTAATTTATTAATTTAATTATAATTACTTTTTATAAATATCTAACTCAAACTATTACAAATTTTGATACCAAAACTGAACAATTATAGATTACAGGCATACCTTATTAATTCAACAATTACATTCCAGATTACTGATGTAAAGAGAATTTCACTGTAAAGTGACTCACCGTCTTTTTTCATTTGCTAGTGCATTATAAAAGCCTAAAAACATTTACACTAGCAAAAGAACAAATGTGCAATAGCACTAGGGATAATAAATTTAATTTAATTGGCCATATGGTAAAGCATTTTTTACCACTTTAGAGGCTCCAGATTCAATTCCAGATCTCACACATCCAGTTTTCCAGGAGGGCTGTTTTTTTTTTTTATAATGCTGGATTAACGACGTATGCCTATATTATAAATACATTAATAAATACAAAATGTCCATTTTCTCAATTATTTTTCCCAATAGTTTATTTCCTTTTATTCTACCATAAATGAAATGATAACGAACAATATGAAAAACAAATTGTTTACTAAAGAAATAATTCATATCAAGTGTTTTGTTCAATTTATAACAAATGTACATAAGGATATTCAATATGAAAATTACAATAAAGTTAAAACATTTAAGAATTCAGACTTTCAGAATTTAAATTATTATTATTATTATTCATTCATCATAATCAATCAAACTGATTCATTGTAAAATAAAACATGATAATAAACAATTTTAAAAGTTATAGAAAAACTTTCATAATTTCTTATATCTAAAAACATACATCATATTTACTATATATATAATTCCCCTTTTATTCTATTTTATATTTTAAATTATAAGGGTAATATATGGAAAATTTACATAAATTTTGTTATCTGTAAAATCTGTTATAAAAATGCCATATTAATCTATACTAAATGTGTAAAAACAGTAGTAATCACAATTACATTCAGATTTGTGAAATAATCATCATATAATAAGATAATACCTTTACTGGAATCTATATCATTTTCGTTTATCTGTGGGATGGTAACAAGTTAAGTATTCCATAAATTTAAAAAATTTTTTCTGTTAAATTAAGCTGTTTTTCAAGTTTGATAATATGGAATTTTCTCTAGAGCAGGGGTGGCCAACCCCGCGCCCGTAAGAGATTTATAATGCGCCCACGATATGATTCCCAATAAATTAAAATAATTTTTTTATTTTATTTCCAATCAGTTTCATGATCCAGCTTTTAAACAGAATTTTCTTGAAATTACTTATTACTTATT
>WUQG02028064.1:0-11142 GCA_011317285.2 Androctonus mauritanicus
TATATGGCACTGATGAGGGACGTACTATGTCCGAAAACATTTTGCCATTTAAAACTTTTTACTTTGCTGTAGAGCTTGTTTAGAAATTTGATTATATTAATCTCTATTTTTAATTCCACTGAAGTGAAATTTTTAGGAAATTTTAGCAAAATAATAAATCTACATATAGATGGTCAAAACATAGATGAAAAATATAGCCAGTAGAAGACTTCATGACAACTTATTGCTTTCATTTTGGCCTTATTGGGCTGTATTTTTCAGAAAGCCTTAATTAATGTGACATTTACTTTCCAAATTTGTTCAAAATTGTTTGAATGATGTGACATATAGAAATGTTTCTACAGAAGAAAATACTCTTCTATACCTTTTAATGTTAGCCAAATTGCGGCAAAATTTTCAGATTTTAATTGATATGTAAGATAGATATCTTGTACGAATAAGGTATGTCTGAATTCCAAATTGGCAAAAAGCAGTTAAACAATGTGATATAGAGATGTTTATAAGAGAAAATGAACCTCCATTTTGCTCTTTATTATTACCCAATTGTGCTGAGATTTTCAGTATAATAAGTAATTTAAGAAAAACTACCTCCCAAATTTCAGTGATATCAATTGAACAATATGATCTTATTGGAATGCATTTTTCAGAAAACCTTAAATGACAAATTTAACATTTATTTTCCAATTTGTTTCAAATTAAACAATGTGACTGGTAGACATATTTCTAAAGAAGAAAATCATTCTTTTCTACCCCTTTTAATTTTAACTCAATTAGGCCGAAATTTTCAGAAAATTTTAATTGAGCTAGGATATGCCTATGTTCCAAAGTTGGTCGAAAGTGATTAAACAATGTGATAATCATAATTATTAAGGGTGATGATTTCTAACATTTTGAAATCAGAAATTTACAATTCTGTAGCATCTAAGAATTTCCCATTCAGCATCCTAGAACATTTTGTAGGAAAATTTGATTTTTAGATTAATGCAGAAATCAGGACTATATATATGATAACTACATTAAATAATTTTAATCCTAAAAATCTAACATGAAGCTAATAAAATAGTAAAATATTTAATAATTTTGATTAATGTAAAATGAACCAAATATCAAAAGCCACGCTATAACCCTAGCATAATAATTTAATTATTACACTAAGAGTTAATTTGACATTGAATATTTGATTTGTAGATATTCCTCTAGATAGCTGCAATTAGACTATAATACAAAAATGAAATCTATGGGTCAGTTATGTTAAATTTGAAAGACTTAGTAAACAAAAAATATTTATGTTTGTCATTAACAAGTAAATCTACAATAAAATTACAAAAATAAAATTGTACATTTCAAATGAGATATTTCACCAAACAAGATTCAATTTGTTTAAGAGAGAGAGAAGTCATTCAACAAAATGCTTAATTTTGTATTAAAAATCCAATAAAATGATACCACTCAACAAATTGTATTCTGGTTTTCCTGTCTGTTACAATAAAATTGTATTTACTAGAAAATGTTTTCCCATTTACATTATTAGAGGCAAAATGCATTTTAAGGCTACTTCAGCAAAGTCTTGAGATATTTGCCTTTATTGCCAACAATATCTGTAAACAATCAACTTTATTTCTTTATTCTGCTGAATATTTTTGTGTGATCATAAAAATACTCATATCCTTCTATAAAATTATCTAAGCTCACATAAGAAAAATGGAATTTTGCTTTTATTTATTGACAAAGATTTAGTATCAATACCATTTACTTGACTAGCAACTTGCTGGATTAAAAACAGCAAAGCGCATTCACCACCTAAAAACTTTTTTCACTGTCATATGACTAGAAATTAATGATATTTCTGCACGAATTCAGCAAATTATTCTTTTTCATATTTTTTCTTCATATTATCATTCTGCCTTTTGCTACTAATATACAAAAAGTTCAATAGGCAGCCAATGATTAGTATATTTCTTAGAGTTCAGTGCTCATATATCTCATTTCATTTCAGAGAATATATACAAAATATATCACTAAACAAAGTATCTACCTTGAGGAATGACTAAAATAAATTAACAAGCTCTTAAGAGAGAGAAAACAATGTTTATTAGTAAAAGAAGCACTTTTGACTTTAATAAATCCTCTAACACATACAAGAATGTAAAATAAACTATAACAGCATTAAAATAAAAACATAGCAACAGAATGCAAATTATTTTTGCCATGGTAACTAAGTTGCATTCTCTATTGGAACATTTTTGTTTTGAAGCTGTTATATTCAATCTTACATTCTTATATGTGCTGAAGCTAGCTTATTAAAATTGAAAATGCTTCATTTACTAATAAATTTTTTTTGTAACCTATTAACAACTTGTCAGTTTATGTGCAGAGCAATAAATCAAATCCACTAGCTAAGTAATCAATTAATTAATTTTTAGTGAAACATGCACATTAAAATTTCTGAATTACTGACATTTTTTATAATATATAAAAAGACGTTATGTCTTTTTATATATTATAAAAAATTGCTCTTATCTCAACAGTTGAAAAAACCAAGTACTACTAGCAAGTCTGACAGCAATCTTTATTTCGGCATAATGTTTTTGGACCCATAGTTCGATCCCTCTTCAGTACCTGATAATATCCTCTATCAGGCACTGAAGGGATGTAATCAGTGCTGAAGAGGGATCGAACTACAGGTCCGAAAACGTTATGCTGAAATAAAGATTGCTGTCATACTTGCTAGTAGTGCTTGGTTTTTTCAACCATTTTTTATAATAGTGTATTTGCTGATGTATTGATATTTCATATTTTAAATAATTCGTACTGATGAGATAATGCAATTAAATTTGTTTATAATGAGCATGAAAACAATAAGACCACAGCTATAATGGATAAATACTAATTCCAAGTTTGATATGTTTTCATATAAAATTTCATATTTATAATACATAATTGTTTAGATATAACAAGCAAAATCAGTTGCTATTTAAAGAAGCAATCAAATAATTTTTATCTTAACCAATCATAAAAATGCCTGAAAAAATATTAAATTGATCCATTTTTCTGTAAAGTATATTATCTAAGATAAATATTTTCAATATCAGATTCATTTCTTTATTATATATTAGATTCTTGCCTATCAAAATTAGAATCAAATTAAATTAAAAATTGAAATTTTGTAATATGCTTTCCATTTTTGTATACAATCATCAATTAGTTTTATGATATTCCCTTTTTATTGTAGCATTAAATAAATTATGCCATACACAACTTTTACAATATTCTGGTTAGAAAGTCAATTTCCTAAATTATCTACATAATCATATTTAGCCACAAAATATTCTCCTTTATATATTTTCTCTCTCTAGATTCATATAATATAACCTGTTGGATTTTTATTAAACCAAATATAGGTACAAGCAACTGCAAGAAAAATTTTAGAGGAAATTTTTTTCTTATTTTTAATCTTAAGCATTTTCAACACCAAATTAAAAAAATAAAAAACTAAAATCAAAATGAGCAAAGAAAGTTTTCTACAATGGATGTAATGAAAATACGGCCATTCAACACTTCATTCCTAATTTGGATCAGTATCCTGAATCCACATTCAACACTGTATTGTATTTTTTGTAGATACTATAATTTATATTAAAAAACCAATAAAAATAACATTACACATTATATAAACAATAAAAATCTTACGCTGCATATAAACTGCATGTTATAAATGTTTCTGGGAAAATGCAAACCAACATTTTTCGTAAAAATGAAATCATAATTTAATTAAAATTGTAGTTTATAATAAGATATATACAAAACTGAAAAAATTTAACAGAAATTATATTATAAATGTAAGGAGTGTTAAAAACATGTTAAATCCATAAGAAATACAGCAGACTCTGGTATCAATCAATCACATATAAACTGACTTATTTTTGAATTCAAATATAGGCCAATTTCTATTTTTTATCATTTTTCTTACATTTCATCTAAAAATATTTTTTCATAAATATTTTAATGAAATTTCATATAATCTTCTCTGTTCATACTGCAGAATTTTAACATTAGAGTGAAAAAGGAAAAATTAAATGAAGCAAATATGATATTAACATCAAAAATAGCATAGGTAAAACAGTTTATATATATCTGGACATTGTTAGATTCATGGGTATAACAAAAAGAAGTTTTAAAAGAAATTTTCCTCAGACACCTGATACTCATTAAACTAAATTTTACCATACATCCAAACTTCTGGAAGAATTAACAAGATTGACTGATGTCATGTGCTAGGTGTAAAATAAAAATTATGAATGAAAATTTCTGAAAGAATGAAAACATTGCAATCTACTTGAGACAGACAATAAAAGCAATCAGATTATGTTAAATTTCAGGAATGTAACAATACATACTAGACACAGAATTTGTTAAAATTTTAAAATTACGTTCAAAAAAATATTTTCACATTTAATGGCCAATTTTGCATTTATAATGCAGTAATATGTAGTTTTCATATTTTATTGCAGATTCATAACCAATAAAAAATTGATTAATCAATGATGAAAAATGAAAAAACCGAAATATATGTCATTTGGGAGCATAGGATTTTATATAATTATTGTAATAATTCAAAATAAGATTTTATATAATTACTAGAAGTTATTAAAATTATAATATTTATTTATGAAATAATATCCTGTAAGATATATATTAGAAATACAGATATTAATTGTAAGTGCTCTGGTGAAAAGTATTAGCAAGTGTTACAAATATACATTGAATATCAAAATATGTGATTTTTTAATTTGGTTTCTCTTGGATTTATCAACACAAGGAACGCATGGAATTTAATTGCTTTTGTTTCTAGTTAATTTATGGTTAAATTAGCATGAAAGAAATTATCTTTTAGTGATAAAAATCAATTATGCAATCTATAATTGAAAGAAATTATATTCAAATCAATATAATTTATTATTATTATTATAATAAAATTATAATAAAGCATCAATAAAAAGTATTTTTCAATCTGAGACATAATTAAATAAATACTTACTATAAGACTTGGATCATGTAATTCTAAAACATCAACTAATTCTTCAATGAGGCCATTATATAGTAATAAATTAGCATTATCTTGAATAGCATTGCAGTAAACTATGAAAAAATTTGCATTAAAATTTTTTTAAAAATTAAATACAACTTAATTTTTAATTTAGGAAAAAATTTTATTCAAAGACATTATTTTATACATCTAACTTATATGATCCAAATTTGTGCACTGTGTTTATAATATTTTCATTTAAAAATTAAAATATTTAGAATTAAGATACAGATTATTATTTCTTATCAATACAATAATAATATTGTGAAATGATTCAAGATTACATTGAAAAACATTTAATCTCAAAAATAGTGGAATGAAAATACGAAGAAAAATAAAGAATTTGAGATTATGTAAGAAAGAATAGAAACGAACAAATCAGAAGATAGTAAAAAAATTAAAAAGTAAATTCTTGAAGAATATTTCTTTAGATTAATTCACTCACAAAAAAATTTTAGTTTAGGTCATTGCTTCTGTACTATAGAATGATATTAATTTGTAATATATATCAATCTATAGTATAGCTTTTATACTGAGTTAGATGAAGTATTTGAATTTAAATTTACTAACTATACAGCTTTACAATATATATTAGTAAATTTAAATTCAAATATTTCATCTAACCATAATCTAGGATAAGTTTAAGGACCAGTTAGATTCAGATAATAATCTTAAGTCAAAATATAATAAATGATGATTAGAATTTCAGAACATAAGTTTAATATAGTTAAATTACATGTTAAAAACTATGTTACATGCAACTATGTTATTACATGTTATGTTAAAAATTATTTTTAAAAAATTATATTTAAATAATTTATCAAATAATATAAAACCGTTATAAAAAAGAAATTAAAACGAACTATCTCCATTATATCGATTACTGCATTTATCAGCTCTATCATAAACAAAAATATTCAAGCTTATTGCACACTAGGTTATATACATCAATGGTCTTATACCATTTTAACACTATACTGTGCAATTGCTAGCACACTAGTTTTTACACTGTTCTTATAGGTTAGTATGGAATTTGCTAAAGTAGAACTAGTACAGGGGCTCAATCCATGGCAAGTAATGTTAAATTACAATTCAAAAATATTGTTTTTGTTCTTCATACAATCAGATAAAGCACTACAATCGCAATTTTTCAACATGCACCAGTGCAGCTAGGTCTTACTTCAGAAATGTCAAATTATTAGTTTGCGACTTATTTGTGAATTATTATGGTAATTGTGTTTTGGTTACCAAATAACTAAACTTTTTTTTTTATGCCAGAAATTTTTTATAAATGATGGTGGTACAGGGAAATTTTTGATATTATTTGGGTGGTATGAGGAATCCAAAAGGTTGAGAACAACTGATCTATTAAACTAGTATGAAAATTCAATGTATTGGAGCCTTAATTATATTAATAAATTAGTTTAATTAAAATGTTAAACTAATACTTGATATCAGTTATAAGATAACTGAGAGGACCAAAATTTCAAACTTTACTAACAGTTCTTTAATATCAACATTTTAAATTTTTTCATATTTGAATCTGAAGTTCTGCATCGTATTATTGTCAGATTAAATAAATGAATCATTAATAGTTAGCATGTTTATTGTCATATTAGGGTTAAATTCAAAATCAAATAGTAAGAAGCAGGCTGAACTGATAACTATCATAAACCACTATATTATTGAATGAAATATTACATTTATTTTAATATTTTTGGAATAGATGAATAATATATAAAATGGTAGCAACTTTTTGATAACCCAAGAAATGATAAAAAATATTTACATTGTAATTAATAGAAATGAGTTTTTAGTTTACAAATTTTCATCTAGACTAATTTCTAAAGAAATCATTATTTTGTAAAATGAGGGATACCTATATTAGCTAACTTACTTTCAATAATTAAAAATTCATTGTATTTGTTAATCTCTAATAATAGCATTTTATTCTAGTTTATCATAACGATAATTTTTTAATTTACCTAATACAGAAAGGGCTTGAAGTCTAGCTTGAACACATTGTAATCTCTTATTGTAATCTGAAAAACTGTGAGCTAGCCTCAAATGTGTGAACAATAGCATCTAAAAAAAATAGAAATATGTTGCATTATATAAAAATTATAAAACTCATTTTTAATATCACTATATGTAAGTGAAAATTCTTTTATATTAGAAAATTAAATACCTGTTTACTTTCTGCAACACAGTGTGTTTCAATTAGATCTTCCATAATTTGTGAAGGATTTTTATCTAAAATCTTGTAATGCAAAAAAATATAGTATAAGCAAATTTTATAACTATATGCACACATTTATGAAAATATAAAAGCTTAATTTTTTTAAATATAAAATTTACATTCACTCACATCATTACATTTATATCATCATCATCATCATCATCATCCATATAACAATAAAATAAATTATATTACAAATCACAGCTTAGTAAATTGCAGTAAAATACAATATAGCTATACTTTAATACCAAGTTCTTTTAATTACTCTATATTATTTTTATGAATATATAAAAAAATTTTATATATTTATTAAAACAAAGTAATTTTTATAGATCAATCCATGCAAATCATATTTAATTGTATTTTTTATAAATGATTTTGGAGTTTTTTTTTTACTAATATATGAATATCTCACCTACTGTAATCTGATAAACTGACTGAAGTTTAGACAAAAGAAAATTTACAATAATAGAACATATAAATAATAACTCAAAAAGTCAAAGCAAATGCATAATTAAAATGCAATGACATATTTAATTATATCAAATAATACTGGCAATTTTATTTCAGACTCTCATATTAAATGTAATATTAGCCCATTGGTGGAATATTGGAAATATTGTTCCACAAAATATACGATCCTTGGAATCAAATACACTCCTTTGCATCATATGAAGAGAAAGAACTATTGCACACGCACACACTCTTGTCTATGTGCATGTGCAATAGTTCTTTCTCCTGTAATAGTTCAATTTTTAAATTCTTTTTATTGTGAGTAAATTAATATCATATAGCATTCAGATTCCAAAGACTTCAAACAGCACTCCCTCATTCTAGTCAAAATTAAACTTAAGGGCTGAAATTTAGTTTTTAGAAATTAGCTAAAAAAAAAAAAAAAAAAGAATTATTTCTCTCTGATAACAAATTGATAAAAATTAATCATCATTATCAGATAAAGAATTTCTCAAACAATTTAATTCCTTGTCAAAGCATAGGAAAGTTCCTGCTCAGAAAGGGAAATAAATATGACTTCCTTGTCATCAAGATGAGACATTTAATCAGAAGAGAAAAGATTAATCAGATAGAGAAATTTACAGTTATCATAATAAAGAGAGAACTAATCATGTAAGCTTAATAATGGGAATGCAATTCATCTTGTCAGAAGCAATCTACAGAGATGGTGTCTGATGAAGATGAATGACACTGATGGTGAACATGAAAGACAAAGTTGAACAATGACAACAGACAAGGACAAACACAGAACTGTGTGTGGACGAAATGTGTTTAAATCATAACTATTAGAAGATAAAAGATATATGAACAATCAATGTCTAATGTGTGATACAATGAGAGAGAAATCTTTTTGACAATGCTAAACACAATTAATGTTTAACATGTCAAAAAGATCTCTCTCTTATTGACAAAAAGATTCATCAAAGGAAAGATTTCACTGATGATTCAAAAATCTTTGAAAGATTTTCAAAGATTGTGTTAAACACAGTGTTTAACACCAGCGAAAAGATTTCTCTTTTTCTCAGGTATGTGTGGGAAGGTGACAGCAGTGATCTCACAGCAGAACTCTCTCTTGAAGATTGTATTAATAATCATATTTAACTGTAATATAGTAAGTTGCTAGACTTAAATAAATATATATATAGCTTAATATAGTCATATTGTTAACTGGTTCATTATTTAATATTCTTTTGTTTAAATAAATACAATTTATTTTAGTTATAATGAAGTATTTGAGTCAATCTCTAACCGCAGATCTTGTGCCATTTATCCACATGCAACATAATTCATATTGTAGCCATTATTCTGACAGTATTCTGATGTATTCTGTGTTGGAGCAACATAGATTAAAATTGCTTTTGGAATCAGAAATGATATTTAAGAATCATATTATGATGTTTTGACATGACAATATTATAGAATTAATAACATCCCCTGATCATCAGAGCATTATTATAAAATTTTATTGATATGTTTGGTTAAAATTTAAAAATACAGGTCTTACTTATGCACTTTCAGAGATATTCAAATCAATAGGCCTTTATTTTTGTTGAATTTATACAAAACAAGTGAAAAATTCATTAAGCAATTTACTTTTTTGCAAAAACATTACTTAGGTCTTAAATTTTCATTCTTATCTATACATAAGGGGAAAGCTAACAAATTCTTCCATAGATTTAATATAGCAAAGAAGAAAATATATATGAAAATGAACGAACACACACGAACACACACACACACACACACGAACACACACACACACACACACACACACGATATATATATCTTCAGTAATTCTTTCAGGGTAAGACATATGTTTCATGTTTCTGATTTCAATAATAAAATTATTAAAATTAGTAAATGATATCTAATATTGAAGATTTTGAGTACCGCATTGGAAATGACAAGGTTTTGAAATATTTTTAAATTTTAGAAATAAAAATCCTAAATTAAGTAGATCTTATCCTGCCAACATGTTTTCTCTACATGTGCTAATGATTATTTTGTGAAAATACATGATGAATTTTATTTTGTTTTTCTGGTAAGAGAAAGTTTTTAAAAAAATAGTTATTGCTTTACCTGCACTGTGATGATCAAAGCTATCAGTAAGGCATTGCACTTACTTTGATATCACTATGCTTGTTATCAAACAAACTGACTCATTTAGCTAAAGCTGTTTGCTATGGCTATAATTAAGACTGTTGTATGAAAATGTATAATAGTTTGGTCAAAACAAGCCATAAATGAAGAGAATTGGATCATATTTTGAAAAAATTTAAAATCTATACTATGCAAATTTTTATTAATGAATATTAATGAAGTAATGTTATATAATTACTCAAAAATAACATTAATCAAAATATTGTCATTTACTTAATAATTTTCAGATTTATATAAAAAAACCTAACAAACAAAATTAGTTCCTGTCATACATAAAAAGCTATATGTTCTACTTTGATCTAACTGAACAGCAGAATGGCTTATTGTATCAGCCTACAAAACAACACATGCCACAGGATAAAATAGATATGACCATAGTTTCCTAGAAAGCGACTGGCTGCACTAAAGCAATTAATTTCCACACACATTTAAATGGCAGATGATTGTTTACACTCATATTTTCTCAATTTTTTTTGACAGAAATACAGTGAAAATGAATTAAAAATCAACAATTAATAAATATTGCCTATTTTAATAGAATAAATAAATATTTTCCTATTATTTCTATTATATTTTTTAATTTTAATATTTAATAGTTTATCCTATAAAAAATGTGCACAAAATTTTCAGAAATAAATTTATTTCAAAATATAATTGAACAGCATGAATACAGTAGTCTAGAATATGGAGTATGAAGGAGAAAAAACTAATTGTACAGAAAATATTCAATCAAAAAAATTTTTTGTAAGATCCTTGTAAAATAAAATTTTGGCAAAATAATTTAAGAACCATCAGATATCATCATAAATAAGAATCATTAACAACATAAGAATTATATGAAAATTGCATTAACTGAATAGGATCCACAAAATTGTTTAAATGAAATGATATATTTCCAATTCCATTAAACAATCTTTTAATAACATATACTGTATATGCATGGAAAATTATTGCTGCAATTTTCATATAAATTATCTCTAACTAGCAAAATTCTATAGAAAATATTAGCAATGCAAATTTTTCAAAGGAACTATAGTCCGTTCGCGTGAGGAAGGCAGTTGGAAACGTAGATGACACGTGATCGTTAGACAAGTCCATTCGCTTTTTAGGGGTGTAAGATGTCAAATTATTTGAAGTATGGAAA
>WUQG02028075.1:0-11142 GCA_011317285.2 Androctonus mauritanicus
AGAATTGATGAAACCAATTCCGTTCTTTCAGGCTTCGTTTGATTTTTTATAGAGAGATCCTGCAATGTCGGGTAAATTCGAGATGATGGTAACCGAGTAATTTAGACTCTGTCCCAAGTGAAGAAATTCCTATTGGATTGATAGTGCTTGGCAGCATCCAATTCTCGCCGATGGATGCTCGGTAGTTCGCCAACCGACTGCCCGAGTTCCCGCGGATCCGAGATTAAGAATCAGCCCGACATATAACTTGCATGAGGTAAGAGTCCTCTAAAAGGGTTCCAAATCTCAAGATTGCGTACCGTGCCGACTGAGCTGAGGGAATGGCTGAGGGACAGAAGCCTTAACAGTGCCCATCCGAGAGTTTGCGCTCGACTGTAGAGGAGTCATCCCCAGACCGGAGGAAGCTTGCTTCCCTAGGGAATCATAAAACCTCGTGGAGTTATCCCGAACGATATTCGACAGCGACAAGGCGCCAGAGCCCTGCCATTGCACGGGGGTCGGTCGATATCGTCCCAACGGTGGCCTGCTGCAGTCAATGACTGCCCATAGGCTGCATCGGGATTCGAAGCGGGAAGATTCTCGTCCTCGTTTTGTGAGGGGAGGTCGCGCGATATGCGCTCTTCCCGGCCGACGCGAATATTAGTAAAATGTAGAAGGTCTGACCTCGTCCGACCTTCCGACAGGCCGCTTGAGTTTTACGCTGTAGTAGTGCCTAATCTAAGGTCTCCTGTAATGGGAGAACAAAATATAGTAAATACTCACAGCCTCTTGTTTTTTCGATCCCTTTGAACGGAAACCGCAGCGGCGGTTACATCGCATTCTCGACCAAGTAAAGGTCGCTTCGGCGACACCGTGAACGAGGTACGGATGCAATGGACACAATCTCAGGCTTGGTGCACCTGCGCGGATTTACTGTATTTGTGATTCGTTCATTCTTGTGGACCTAAAGGTATTAGGCATGGCCGTACCTATGGACCAGGCAATAATTAAGCCGAGATTATTCTCGCAGACGTTTTCATCCTGTAGCAATTATCTGGTGGAGCAGGGGAACAGCCTTTTGGCATATCTCGGAATACAAGATAACCCTGAATTCCACCTCTTAGTAATCTCCCTGATTGGAAAGGGGCGTGAAAAAGCAAAAAAAACTGTGTTCTGCGAATTTATGAATATATATAACATATTTTTTAAATAAAAAGATATGTTAAGAACTGCATGTGTATTTTTGTTGTTGATTTGAAGACTGAATCGCCTTATACATTCTAGATAAGGCATCTTAGTCTTACGTTATTGCGGAACACTAAAATCAATAACATTTATATAAGCATTATTGATTTTAGTGTTCCGCAAAAATTTTTTATAATTAAGTGTTCTTCTATGATTCAAAAAAGGTTAAGAACAAGTAGTCTAGATTTACAATAAAATTCGAATAATTTTAACTAATCATACATCAGGATATCAAAAAACAGAAAAAAGAAAAATTAGATAATTAAATAAATAATCCGAAGAGGCATCTTACAATTAAAGTCTGACTTTCCTGGCCCTTTTTTCATTCCCATAATTTAAAAATTACTTTTGCTTTTTCATTTCCGAGATTTTTTTTTTTTTGCATATTTTATGCCCCTTTCAAATCAAGAAGATTACTAAGGGGCTGGGCAAGTTCCAACCACGGGTTGCACCCACACCCGTGGAGGGGAGCCGGATGGTGAAGGACGGGGATCGCCAGGCCGGTCCCAGCACCCCGAAAAAACTTTTCAGGAGTTATCAGACCTGGGACGCGAACCCGGGTCTCTCGGGAATGAGGCGGCCGGATGGCCGCCTCATTCCCGAGATTGAAAAAGATAACTTTCTCCAGAATTCTCGGAACTTGGAATTTTTTATTTTTTACCTATTAGTTTTGTATTTGTTTATATTAAAAAACATATATTTTTATTTAACTGTTATCTTTAATAGTGCATTAATAAAAACAAGAGAAGGCCTAAGATTGCGCATATTTTTTGTCAACAGATGATGTCATTTTCTATTCTCTAAGAATACTATAACGAGGCGAAACCGTGGGCGAAACAGGTCCTTCCACAGGCTGCGGAGTGGTCAACCAAATTTTGGAAGATAAAGATCGACGGACTGAACCCGGACCTCATGATACAAGGAATGGGACCTGACATTCGAACCCTGTCCTCCAGAATGGGAAATCAAAGCATTTCCAAGCTGCCAATCCGTTCAGATTGAGGATATTAATAATCAAATTATTATATTATTAGTATATCTTACATTTGAACTGTAAAATTCGAAATATTCTAATTCAACAAAATATTTAATATTTAATTAAAAGAAGCAATATAGCGGGCCGCGTGGAATTGCTTCTGTTTTTCACTCTGGAGGACCCGGGTTCGAGTCTCGGGTCCCACCCCTTGAAAATATTTATCATGGGATCCGGGCCCGGCCCGTCGATCCCTGTTCTACACAATCCGGCTGACCCCTCCGCAGGGGTGGACAGCCTGTGGAAGGACTTGTTTCGCCTCCTCACATAGTATTTTTTCAGAATGGGGTGTGGCGTCATGTTGACAAAAAAAAGCAATATAGCGGATAATAATTTCAGAATTTACCGATTTTATCAGATTTTTTTATTAAAATAACACAGAATATAAGAAATCGTCAACTTTTGAATATTAAATAGCTATTTTAAGTATTAATTTTACATAGCTTTATCGATAGATTTTTTTTTTATTAAAAATTTCCTGTTGAAGTTTTAGAGGACGTGATTTAAAGCTTACAGCTCATTTGAGTTCATTGTTGATTTGAGTTTAGAGAACTTCTCGCCAAAAAACTATGATTATAGCAGTAAAAAGAGCGCAATATAATAATTCACTCAAAATTATGTTATTTAGAATTAAATTAGATTATTTTCATGTACTACTAGATCATGTACTCATTCTAGTACATATATATTAACCTGGTATTGACAGTTCGGAATATTATTTTATATAATTTATTATCAATTGTAAATTTGTTTCTAGATTCACTATGATAATATTTCTGAAGAATTAAATTTTACATTAAATAAATACAATATTTCATCGTCAAAATTAGCTTTATTACTGAAATTATAAAAGTATACTTAGCGTGTTCTGAAATAGCAAATGAAATTTTTATCTTTCGATATTCAAATTTTATAATAATTATAATAACATTGTATTTGAAAGTAAAGGAAAATCATATACAATAATCATAATATCAGTATTGTATTTATAATATAGAAGGCGCTTGAAGTCAAAACTCCGAGATTTATTGATAATAAGAGCTGGCAACATGTAATCGTTGATCTGGCTCAACTAGTTGTGTTTCTGCCATATTTTATTTGTAGTTAAGTGAGGAAAAGTAATGTAAAAAATGCCTATCCATTTTATTCCACCTGTGATAGAAGATAATCCGAATGGTTGGGGACCATGTTCTGTACCAGAACAATATAAAAAAATGCCATATCAGCCATTTTCCAAAAGCGATCGATTGGGAAAGGTAGATTAGTCGTAAGCCTAAATTAAAAAATCCAGATTGCCATATTTTAATTTTAGAATAAATTTTCATGGTATTAAAATATTAATTAAGGATAGTTTTTAGAAATATAATTATGCTAAATTTCAAAATTTTAGGTAGCAGATTGGACAGGAGCAACCTATCAAGATAGAAGATATGCTAGTAAGTTTTGATTTTTATTAAATAAATAGAAATCGATCCATGATAAGAGTACAGTTTTAGTAAAATGTTTTCTATAAGAAAATAAGGTACAACTGGAGAAAAAATCCCAGCGGAATTTCGATCCCCCTTTATCTTATCCCCCTAATTAAGGGCTCCTGAGTTCACTGGTGAAGTCCCATGGGGGAAAAGCCCCGTTCTCAAGTTATGGGCCCCCAAAGTTGGGACTCGGAATCACGGTTTTTATGATTTTCTGCAAAACTTTTAGAGATAATCGGATACTTTAAACGATTCTAGACATATATTATCATTCCGAATTGAATGCAATCAATTTAAATAAGTTACGACTTACCTTTACGACGTAACATAGTTTTTTTCACATACGGTGATTTACCTGTTCCGAAGCTTGACAGAATTCCTGTTTATTATTTTTTTATTTTGTTTTGTATGCAAAACATCTCATTAATTGTAAAAGAATAGCTGACAATTCATTTGCTAATAATCCACCCATAAGGATATTATTATACAGATATCATTACATCCTCTATTGCCTGTTACATCACTGTCTCTGCCACTCACACCAACACATAGGGCATTTGCCTCCGTACAAATGGATCAAAGAGATTTAAATTTGTAGCCCAATTACATATATACAGTATTTTACATGAAAAATCAAGACTCCTGGCAGTAACTGAATTATTCAAGAGAAAGAACATTTATTTGAATCAAAAAATAAGCAATAACATTTCAAATGAAAATTAACTAAGAACCTATAATTATTGAATCATATTGAAGTCGAATTTATTGTTTGCACTATTTCCCTGAGCAATTTTGATAAATAAACTGTATTTAATATATTTGAATTGTTATATAACAAGTTTCAGATTTTACCATCTTTCAACTGATTGCACCGTGTGACTCAGTTCGACCAACAGTTCTCTTATGACTTAACAGGAAACACACCGACCCCAACTGACTGATGGGAAATGTATCCCATCACTCTGTTCATACTTAACTTTTTTGACTGACTGACTGACAGAGGAATTTTTATAATTCTCTTGTTTGATTACTCTTAGTTGCTATAGGAATATGAATGAATCTGATACAATTAATAAGATGTTTTGCATACAAAACAAAATAAAAAAATAATGAACAGGAATTCTGTCAAGCTTTGGAACAAATAAATCGCCATATGTGAAAAAAACTACGTAATGTCATAAAGGTAAGTCATAGCTTATTTAAATTGATTGCATTTGATTCGGAATGATAATATAAATCTAGAATCATTTAAAGTATCCAATTATCTCTAAAAGTTTTGCAGAAAATCATAAAAAAATGTGATTCTGAACTCCAACTTTGGGCCCCCATAACTTGAGAATGGGGCTTTTCCCCCGTGGGACCTTTACCATTGAACTCAGGAGCCCATAATTAGGGAGATCAGATAAATGGGAGGTCGAAATTCCGCTGAGATTTTTTTCTCCGGTCATACTGAAAATAACATTGATCAATGGATCATGCTAATAAAACTTTAGTAAAGAACCATATTTCTGTTGAGTGCAATTTTTGAGGCATATGGTTTTTTTAATTTAGACATTTATCTTCCCAACATATGTTAAAAAATGCTAATCAATGGTTCATTATTAAATATTTTAAAATAATCCTTATAAAAACATTGGTAATTATTATAGTAAAAATTAGACTTCTATTCAGCACCATTTGACAATGTTTGAGATTTTCACAATAAAATAAAAATGATCAAATCTTTGCAGTGTCTGTTACTTTATATAGTTTTATAAATTGCTGAAATTATACCTTATTTACAAGAGTGAAAAATTCATTATCAATATGTGATGGAAAGTGTGATTTAAAGTTCAGTTGTATTAAAGGATCAATTTAAAAATCCATGTGTCTTAAAATGGGCATATCATTAATTCCTTATTCTATTATTTATTTATCAAGTCATGAGAGATTGTTCTTTGTATCTAAATATACAAATAAGAATCTTAACTGTCACATTGAAATGTTACCAACATGTACTAGATGGAAATCTAGCAAGTAAAAATTTTGTTAAAGAATTAATTTTTTTTCTTGCAACATGTGGTAAAAAGCATAAATTGATGGTTCAGTTCTTTTAAAATTGATGAATTGTATATATCAGAAACTGGACTCTGAATAAGTTCTGAATCATTAGTATATTTATTAATTATTAAATGGCACTAATAATTGGAAATAATTTATTCCAATATTAGTGACATTTTATAATTAAAAAATATACTAATGATTGAATTAAACAAAGAGTAGTGCCATCTATATGTAATATCTAATTAATAAATTAATTAAAAATTTTAATTTAATCATTTGAAGAAAAAGTCTACCTCAGCCTGGAATCATATTGGGAATCTTTGGGTTACCATCCAAATGTTATAATCTCTAGACCAGTGCTTCTCAACCACTGTGCCACAGCACATTAGTCTGCCGCTAAACCTTTGACAGTGTGCCACGAAAAATTAAGAATGAATTGTATGTATATATCAGAATTATATGTATGTAATTGTATGAATCAAATATATTAATAGTGAAACGTGGGTGATATCTTTTGCAGTAAAAATACTGTACCGATTTTTATAAATAGGGTATCATTAGAAAAATCAAACCCTCTAATTTCTGTGACAGCCAAAATTTTTTTTATTCATAATTTAAAAATTACAGGAATGAAAATTAAAAAGGAAGGAAGGAAGAAAAGGAATGAAAATTAAATTAAAATTATAGTTTCTCTAAAAAGACAAAATCTGCAGGTGGTGCTATAACTTAATAAGAGCAACCATTTAATGATCCCATGTACAAGTATGTATTCCTTTAGAGGCATTCGAATCAGGATCTCATAATATGTTCCTACCTAGTATTTCCCTACGAGTGAAAGTTTATGGATTTGTGAGATTCTAACATCGTAGGGATATATGTTTATGTACATTTTATTATCTCTAAAATTAATTAATTTTAAAATTTCAGTTATAAAAAAAAATAAATTCTATCGAAGAATGTTTCCATAGCAACCAAAAGTAGTCCACCGGTTAACTTATTCAATTGTTCTGTAATCTTAAAACATTGTTTTGAACTGTTGTAACCTGAAGAGGGTGGCTGAGAACCACCGAAAACGTTTGTGTTTGAGTTAATAAAAGAACATTATTTACTGCCAAATAGTGCTGTGTATGAGCTAGTCAATGTTAAATACAACAATCTGTTAATAAAAATTCGTTATTAAATCTAAATTATTATTTAAAATATTTGTATGTCCTGCCAAATTTTAAAATATTAAAATGTGTTCCTCAGCAGAAAAAAGGTTGAGAACCACTGCTCTAGACTTCTGAGACCATCTGACAGATTTATTTTTCAAACATTGTTATAATGAGTTTACAATTATTTTTATTCATAGTTTCCACGATATACATTAAAGAATTAGATTTGTCTGCAGATAATTAAAATTGCACTTTTGATTATATTAAAGATTAATTCAAAAAACCATATATCTTTGAAAACTGCACCCCATGGACATCTATTTGTTTTGAAAATTTTATTCAGCTCATAATACTCTGTTAATTCATAGCATTTTCATCATATGAGACTTTTGCTAAAATTGTAACTATATTTCTTTTCTCAATAAGTGTATTTTGCATTTCATCTTTAGTTATTTTACTGATTGTCAAATCTTGTTTGTTCACTTATTTCTATTATCAATTTAGTTGTCTTTTCTTCTTCCAAAGTTTTTTCTTCCTTTAGTTGTGTCTTTTGGGATGCTTATTCAGTTTAAAATTATATTTTTTTATTCATGCCATCTTTGTAATATTTTTATACTAAATCTTTAATTAAAATTTTATCGAGATTGTGGCCAATATTTGTATTAATTATTGCAACAGAATAGTTTCAAGTGGTTTAAAGACACAAAAGGAGAAATAAGAAGGTCCAGGATTTGGGAGAAACAAAGAAATGAAAGATACAACAAAAGAAAATTTAAAAAGATTTATTGTATAAGAAATATTGCATTGGAAAGGAAACAAAGCCAACATATTAAGCATTCTATCTATGGGGAGGTACTTTTTCTCAACCAGAATGTACTTGAAAGAGGAATGATGAGTTTTCTTGGAAGTTGGAAACAAAAGACATTAATGTCCTCTGCTCCGACTTCCAACTTCCAAGAAAGCTCCTTAATAAATTTAAATGAATTTATATGTAATAGATAACTAAACAGAGCTATGCAATTATCATATGAATTATTTATAAGCATAACAAAGTATATGTTTGACTAATATAAATTTTGAGAGTATTATGAGTTTTGAATATTTGGATAGTTCCTAAAAATTTCATAAGAATTTTGTGTGAAGTGTAAATGAAGTTCCTTCAAGTAACTTTCAACTCATGACACTCCTAAAGACATTTCTAATAAATCTAGTCTTTAAATGCTCTGCTTGAAATCTTGTTTTATTGAATTGATACATCTCATATTATATTGTTTTGTTTTTTTTTGCAATTTTCTATTATTCCTATACTTTTCAATGAATCATCTGGAATTTTCATGATAAAATTAAAATAGAAAATCTCAGTAAATCAGTTTATCTTGTAACAATTGATTTAATCTGTAATCTATTCATATTTTTATTGATACAAGAATTTAATCTGTAAAATTCAAAATAGAATTTTTTGGATGTATGATTAATTTATTAAAAATAAACCATATCTTAAGCATAAATTTTTATAATCCCATTATATGTTAAGAACAATAGTTTTTTAAATAGAAATAGTTAATTTGAATATCTGTCTTAAAATATATAAGAATAAGAAATTTTGTCAAGTTTAATAACTTTTCAAATAAAAGTTTATAAAACATTTATTGGAAATATTAAAATTAAGATATTTAAATAAATAATCTATATTGACAGATAAATATGTATCTCAGTTTGGTACTGGAAGTCAATATGCTTATTATCATGAAGAAGATGAAAGCACTTTTCAGTTGGTGGATACAGCTAGGGTACATAAACCTCTGCATCAAAGAGGACGTTTTAGAATGAATCAGGTAACTATAATTTTAATGAATGGAAATTTCAGATTGATACCCTGATTGTAAATTTAGAATAAAAATACTAAATTTTGGATATTGAATACCATATTCCTTGAATGTAAGATGCACTAGCAATTTACTAATATACTCCCATAAATTTTCTACTTTTTCTTATTGTTTGATTTATAACAAGTAAAATAGCAAAATTCAAATTTTATTGTAAATTTAGAATAAAAATACTATAAATAACTTGATCATAAAGCTAAATTTCTTTAAAATCTCACAATATAAATAATATCAGGTGCTTTACATTTAAAGTTTCTGAAATAAAAATTATAGATGAAAATTCTCATTGGAAATTTACTGTCTTACAGTTGTAATGTATTAAACATTGGATAAATTCTAAAATGAATTTCTTCATTATTGTTTGAGTTTCATTCACATATAAAATGCCATTTATAAATTAATAATTTCAATTGTAATTATCATTCATAAGGAGAAGATTGTTTAAAAGAAATTACCATAAAAAATATTGAATTTTCCATAACTAAAACATATCTTTCATAGATGTTATGCAGCAAAAAATTTCCACTGTTTATTAAATAACAAAATAATGTATAGTTAATGCATTGTTTCATATTTTATATTTTTATGATGTGAAATACTAATTTTGAATGATTTTTGTATCAAAAATTGTATGATTATATTCTTGATATATGAACATAAATGGTATGTTTATGTATCAAAAAATACAATATGTTGATAGCAATATCTTACACTGCAGTCTATCTGTTGCAGAATGGCAATTCTGTTATATCTAATCAAATTTGATGATTAATGATTTTCAATGGTTTTAATTAGCTTAATAAATATCAATGACTATTTTGTACAAGTCTCACTTACATTGGTTTGTACTTCAGTCAATCATTGTAAGTTGATTGTATTTCTGTTCCATTAAATTTTGTATTTTATTTTAGTTTTGTTTTTCTATCATTTACTTCATCATTTTAATCATATATATTAATAGTCAAACATGGCTGGCTGGATGTCTCTTTTTTGGTTGAACTACTGTACCAATTTCTATAAATAGAGTATCTTTAGAAAGGTCTAATTTTTGGATGTTTGCAACAGCCAAAATTATTTGTTGTTATTAATAATTTAAAAATTAAAGAATAAAAATTATATCGAAATCGTAGTTCCTCTAAAAGACAGAATTCACAGATGGCACTGTAATGTAATAATGGATGCCATTTTATGATTCCCTTAAAAGAAGTTTGAATTTCTTACACAAGTTCAGAAGTGTTTCTCATCGTTGTATACAGTATTATAAGATTAAATCACAAGATTATATTTCCATTCATTTATATGAGCAGATAATTTCTAGTAATATAATAAATAACTATAATTCCAAAAAACAAAGCACTACAGCAAATATATTAGAGGTCTAATGCAGTACCACGTTAAACCTGCAATATATTTGCTGTAGTGCTTTGTTTTTTTGGAACTATAGTTAATAAAAAAGCAAAGTGTTTAATTTATGTAATAAATACTATTATATAAGTATGATAATTATAAATCAAATGGAAAAAAAGCAGTACTACATAAAAATTTGTATTATATTTGCCATTCTGAGTTTGTTTTTTCACAGAATTCTCTCTCTTATAAGGCAATTCATTAATTAAATATAAACAAATGAGCACTATCAGCAGGCAACAGATTTTCATGCTGTTGTATTTGTATGTTTTTGTATGTATATACATATATTCCTTCTCCCAATTTTTGATTTATACATATACATTCACATATAGATGAAGTTATTATTTTTAAATTTGATCACATTTGATAGCTTGGTAAAAATAATTTCTGTGATCAAAATTATATAATACAATGAATTTTTGGGATTTGAAAAGAAAATGTTGAGTCCCAGATATATAAAAATAGTCAAGATTCAAAAACTTAGTGATAACTAATAATTATCAGCTCTATTTATTGATTAATAATAATCTGATGATTTTAGTTCATTTTTGCAATGTTTACTATCACATATAAAATGTGACTAACTGTTGAATTTTTTTATTTTGCTAACTAAAATTATCATTTAGCTATTATCATAATAAATGCATTTCAATATTATTCCATAAAATGGTAATAAATTAAATTTAGCTTATTACAGAGATATAAACCTTTTTGAATATGATGATAAAAGAAAACTTTGACAACTATCAGATATGCAAAATTTAAATGTCTGAAAATTTGTTTTATACATCACAATGGGCATATACAGTCAGACCTCGTTATATGGTCACCTCAGCGGACCTAGAAAAACTGACCTTATATCCGGGGTGACCATATATCCGGGGATAAGAAAAACTTAATTAAGGCAATGGAATTTTATT